>JANHAO010000540.1:0-40331 GCA_026873985.1 Saraca asoca | reverse complement strand
CCAGCCACCACCCCCCCCGGATTTTTAGATGAGGGTCCATAACCCCCCAAAAAGAACCCCAAACGCCCCCCCTGTGCCCCCCCCCAGCCCTTCACCCCCCCCCCCCCCCCCCCCCCCAAAAGTGCAATTTGAGCCAAAGGGGGCCAAATTGCACAAAAAGATATACTTTTTGCGAGTTGACATAAGACATTTTCTCATAGCTTCAGGTGGAATATATGTGCCATATTACATGGAAGCAAAGCTAAAAATGCAAGGATCATGGTCATATTCTACTCGCACTAGGCAAGAGAATCATGTGGAAATTACCAAAATACCCCTGAAATGGGGAAAATCGAAAAAATAGTAATAAGTCAGATTGAGCCAGAAGGGCCCCACATGATGTTTAATTTTGCCACAGTTTTGTGTGAAACCAAGCACATTTACCCCCTTAAATCGTTCTCAAGGCTGACTTGTGATAGGTTGCAAGGCAGCTAGTACACTTGTTGAATGCAATCAAAAGCTGGGTGAAAGAGAAGGTGATGGTGTTGTAGATAGAGGAAGATATAAAAAATTGATTGATCTGTCACACACTAGGCCATATTTAGCTTATTATCGTAGTACATCAATTCATGCATGAATCAAAGGAAAAACATCTACAAGCTGTCCATAGGATTCTTCATAGGGCACACCTGGAAGGCATATCTTGTCAAGAACAATAAGGAGCTAAATCTAGTCGTCTATATAGGTGCAGACTATGTTGGATCTATCATAGATACATAGTAGGTGATCTATATCAGGTTATTGCATCATCCTAGGAGGTAATCTAGTAACATGGAGGAGTAAGAAACAAATTGTGGTTGTAAGATCAAGTGCTAAGGCTGAATTTAGGACCATGGCCGATGGAGTTTATGAACTTTTATGGATGAAGATAATTCTTGATGGTCTTAATTTAAAAGGGAAGGACCCATGAAACTCTACTGTGATAATAATTCTACCATCAACATTCTGTATAATCTGGTACAACATAATCGCACCAAACATATCTAAGTGGATAGGCACTTCATAAGGGAAAAGCTGGACAGTGGCCTAATCAATACTCCTTACATGTCATCAAGTGATTAACTAGCAGATATCCTAACCAAGGGTCTATATCTAGCTTGAGATTTCAAGAGATTACAAGCAAGCTGGGAATGGAAAACATCTATTCACCAGTTTGAGGGGGAGTGTTGGAAATCTATAAAATAGTGTACAGGAAATCTGTTCAGATCCTAATTCTTTGTTTCTTTTTTATTATTTAGATTGGTTGATCATTGATTTCTAGGGATCCGAGTCTATTAGAATAATTAGCCAATTCAAATCCTTATGATTAGGCTCTACTTTTGTGTATAAACAGAGATGTGTACTTATCATATAGTAATGAAGAAACATTTTCTCCTTTTACACAATTCTAAATGTATTTCTTTTCCATAAGATTAAATTTGTTGCATAACAAATTTTATTAATGAAAATTGGGTAAATTTTATATAGGTCAGTAACTTGGTCTTCACTGTTGTCAATTTGAATGCAGAATGTTTATTGGCTTCTGACCTTATTGGTTGTGTTTCTATGCAGTTTCTGGCTACCCATTGAGTGCTGCATATTGTCTTGCAAGGATTTGCGGTGCCCTTGAACAAAAATGGAAGATACTGTGAAATTCAGCCCTTTTAGTCTAAATCTTAAATGCCATTATGAATCCAATTGATATATGCAGCTTCTCTGTATGAAGTTTTTCGTTGCAGAGCATCTTGTAAGAAACACAAGATCAATTTTTTTCCTTTAGGTTTCTATAGAAGTTAGTATTTGACTGCCAAGTAGGACAACCACCATGAACTATTGTTTCATTAAATGGGGTCTGTTGGTTATATAAATCATTTATGCTAAAGAACGTGTTTCTTTTTTTTTTTTTTTCATTTTATAATCGTTTATATTTTTCTAGTCCCTGAAGATCAACCATTGTTCATTTTTGTTTCAAAATTTTTATTTGTTTTAATTTTTATCTAATTATTTTTTACTTGATGAAACTTTTGCCAAAAGCTTAATATTGCCAGTTAAATTGATAGAAATTGAGACATGGAATTCAAGGTAAAGCAATTTGATTTGGTTTACCCAAGTGAGCTATTACATTTTAAAGCTCTTTTGTCCTATTCGTTAAAGGTGCATTCTTTGAATCTACTGTTTCACTTGTAGCAATTTTCTGTCAACAATTGTCTGACATTAAACTTGATTAAATTGTCTAGCTTCCAAGTTTCCCTTGATCTAGTACCACAATTATGACATTTTACTTTACAATTGAATGGAATAGTATAGTAATCCATTTTTTTCCTGACATTTCCTCATTTGTTTTTCATTGTTTTTCTACACTCTATCACTTGTTTCTATCAAATAAATTAGTCCTTATAAACCAATTAGAAATCATTCAAGATAATTGAAAATAAAAATATAGTTTGAGACAAATGAAATATTGGATAAATTTAAGGGACAAAAAATTAAACTTATAACCTATCTGACAAAGACAACATTTAGATGTCATAATCTACGTAGCCAAAACAAATATAAATTACATTTTAAAACAAGAAATGATACAAAATCGTACCAATTTTATTGTTTATATACTTAACTCCGACCGCCTGTTGGCAGCAGCTAGCTGCTTAGTTAGGTTGAGGACTTCAATTGCTTTGGAAGCCAAACGGTCTTTGAGCTTACCTGCAGCTTCTTCATATTTCCTATTCATTAAGACTGATTCATCTATTGCATCCGTATATCTTGCACGGATTGCATCTAGCTTCGCTTGAGTTCCCCGTAGTCTCATTCTAAACTTTGCTTTCTCTTTGTTGTTTGTTACTTCATCCTGTTCATTATACGATAAACAACACACGAGGTATATATGTAGTTAGACATTTTACTGATGACAGAACTGCAATGACACCTATTTAGATACTTATGAATGCCACTCGACTATAGTTGAAGGGGTCATCAATTTTCAGAACCGGAGGTATGTCAATATTTTGAAATTCAGCTAAATAATAATACAATATCAGTGATCAATCTTTATAAGCATTTGGAAACAAAGATTAGAGAAATAGATACTATTAATGGTTTGTTTGAGAGTATAGTATGAGAGCAAGGAAAAATAGAGAGGAAGGAAATGAAATGTAATCTATTTTAGTTTATTTTTTGAGTATAACCCTACTTTTTCTCTCCTTTTCCTCTATTCTTCCTTCTTCCAAACACTCCATAAGTTACAACTACAAACTGTAAAGAATGGGGTCGTACAGCCAAAAATCGCTTAATTAGAAGGAAAATGAAATGGCAAATGCTTATGAACTTGAAAGAAAGAGATGATGCCAAACTGGTGATAGAATAGCCTTTCAGATGTATATAGGCATATATTGAGTAATAGCTATCAAAAGCCAAAAGCAAACCTTTGAATTTCACCTTCCAAATCCTAAAATTTTAAAAATCAGAGCTCCCCCACCCCACTTTTGCTTAATGCTTTACTAGATAGATTAGCACTTACCGCATGCATTTTGATTTCCAAGTTAGATATCCTCCTAGCAAGTTCCTCCACTTGGACATTTTTTCTCAACAACTGGGAATGAATTGAATGTCACAATGTGCTTATAAAGACACAGATAGCAAAGGAATATAACTTCCAGGGCCTACCTCATCATTGCAATTCTTTTGGATAATTTCCGCTTCTATTACATAGTTCTGCTGTTCTTTCATCTGAGTTGTCAATTTGTCCCTTTCTTTTGTCACAACTAGAAGTTGTTCTTTGAGATTCTGTTAATGAGACATATGTGATCAATAAAACAAGGATCAGGGATTCTCACAATCCCAAACTTGTTCCTTAATGCCGAATTATCTATTGATAATTTACCATAAATTAATTTTCGAGAAGGATTGGCAGTGAAGGAGAAACCTGAATTTCATTCAAACATTCCGATGTTCTATTCAACTCCCTTTCAGTTAATGGGTTGTATCCTTCTTCAAGACCACCCATCTTCTTCTCAAATGAATCTGCTTTCTCTTTCTCAGAATAATCATGTTCCTGTGGTAGCATCCCAAAGTTAGATTATGGCATCTGAAATACGTACCATGGTAAAATTGTAAATATGCTTGTGAAGCACAAGGAATTATATCAGTGCTTACTTCTCGGGACTGTTTGCTCTCATTTTCAGCTGCTTCAAGGTAATTGACTTGATCAATTTCAAAAGTCTTTTCCCTGCATCCATGAGATTTTTTTTCATAGAAAAATAAAATATTATTAAGAGAAAGAGAGAGTACAAGAAAAAGGATAAGCAATTCTCGAAAGAAAGAAAACCTTGACAGATTAAAAGTCACATTAAAAAACATAACCACCCAATCAAAATTGTAAAACATGCCCAATATTTTTTGTTTTCATATGTATTAAAAGACAAGAATATGGTTTTTGTTTTCATACGTATTTTTAAAAAATGCAACTTTAATGGTTTTACTGTATATTGTATGAAAGTTCTTGCAATATCTTTTAAAAAAAATTGTAACTTTTGAACTTAAAAGCGATGCAAGATTTTGCAATTTTGATGGATTCATATTAATCAACTAACCACTGAACAAAGGTCAGCTCCTATGTAACCACCATGCATAGATGGGCCCTGATCAAACTTCTATGACTAGGGCATCCGAATTGAACAGAGATTTAGTTCATGTGGACATCATGCATGCTAGAGTAATAAGATGGGCTGACTTCCGGACCTAGCACAAGAGACCTAATTCAGGCAGAGCCCAGCCAGGATAAAGTATATTTTGGAAATGGCCTGAAGCTCATTCGGCAGATTCGACTGTGTTCTATTGCCATTTGAAAATAATATTCCTCATTCTAAGCTATATATAATAAAAAAAAAAAGAGAGAACGAGGGAAGCCAGGTATGAAAGTATGTTCATCTAACCTGTCTTTCTCCTTGATATGTACATTTTCCTCTGAATAAGTCAGTCTTTCCCTGAGAACTCTGCACTCTTCTGTGCTGACTTTCAAATCATTCCTTACCTTGAACATATAGATTACACTTGTCAATTTAAGCAGATAATCCCATGTAACCAGAAACACATCCATAAAACGATCTGAAAACACCACTTAGGGAAAATATGCAAGATTGCTTCAGAACTTAGAAGGATGAAATCAGAAGATGCAAGAAATAGATGTAAAAGAAAAATCAATTTTATCACTCACTTAATCAAAGCAAATAAGAAGCATGTACATAATACACACAAAAGCAAATTTATCTTATTAACTAGTAAGCAAAGGTCGTATAATCCTTTTCATTTTTTTCCCCAAATACACAATCACTAAATTACTTGCATCACAATGTACATTAAACAAACACAACTTTAAGGACCACCATTGAGTTGTAAGTAAAACAATAGAAGGGCCACGTACTTCTAACAATTCTTCTGATAATGATGTAATCTGCATATTATTTAACCTTGCCTTTTCTTCTATGGCCTGAACTGCAGCTTTCTCCTTAGCAGACCATATTGCCCTTTCCTCCTCCATCTCCAAAAGGGAATCTGTAAGTTGCTGCAAGATCAGAAGACACAATGAAGAAACCAACTCTACATTTATTAAAAGGAATCCCCTAGAAAAAGAAAAATAAGAGTCGGAAAGAAAAAATGGTTTTATTACCATTGCCAACTCTTCCTTTTCTTCCATTAACATTTTAATAGATTTTTCCAAGTTTTCTTGTTTGACACTAGAATCTTCCAATTTTTCCCTCTGAAATAAACAAGAAGATGCGAGATTTTAATGTTTATAATAGAAAACGCAAATATTATTTCACATGACATGTAGCAATGAAGAGATGAGAGGGGAACTTACAAGAACTGACATTTCTTCCTTCAAGTTGTTCAGTTCAGAGTTTGATATCTTCAGCTTTTCAGTCAAGCTTTCCAACTCTGAAGCCAAACCTTCATTAATAGACATAATCTCTTCTTTCTCCTGTAATGCAGCTGTCAATTCTTCTTCCAGGGAAGTGACTCTTGTCTCTGATTCAAATGCAAAAACTTCCAACTTTCTGTACTCTTCCTGAAGAGAGACAACATAAAAACAAAATAGCAAATAAGTAATTCAGTTCTACTCTTGTCATGGTGAGGAAGCCTATTCAATATCAGAAGTTAAAATGTTCATCTGCAATGGCATAAGGATAATATGGCATGACAAGGATTCAGGACATGGCATAATAACATTACAGATGATGAATAAATGATTAACATTTGGAACATTGGTCTTGCTGTAGATTATTGACCATATAGGCTCACCATTTTAATACAAAAACATATCCATCTACCAATAAATAAAAGAGGAACTCTGACAATACCAGGAGTACCTTTCATTGCACAATTGATTTCACTATGATGACAAGATTGTATTAATAAACTCTTCATGTTCAATGTAATTCCTGATACAAACCATATTAAAAAAGTTCATAGAACAGCCAAAACCTGTAATGTTTGCTCAAGAGGAACAGCAACACTTTTTGACCTTTTATGGTCATAAGCCTTTGAACTCTTTTCAATAACTGAATCACGCCTTCTCCCAGCAAGTGAATCACGTTTACTAATATCACGTTCAAGAAGAGAGTTCTGACCATGCAATCGTTTTATCTCTCGTTCAGCATGAGCTTTCTCACTCTAGAAGCATGCATAAGATATTAGGAAATAGAATGATATAACTTGCAAATAAACCACATACAAGGAAACCAATAAATTATTGGGTATCAGGACAAAACCTCAAGTTTTGTTTTCTCTTGTATGGAAATCTTAAGCTTGGACTCGGTCTCTTTCAACTTGGTTTTTGTCTTCTCGAGATCTTTTCTTAAGGTTTCTTTTTCCTTAGCCAATGTAGATGATGCTAAACATGAAATGTCTTTTTCAAGAGTCTGAATATAAGAAAACAACTCCTCCTTTTCCAAGTCCTGCTGTTGGGAGAGTTCCTATAACAAAAACAGTCAGTGGCTTCTGCCTTGTACAATCATTTAAACAAAACATGAGAAATATAGATAATGTATCATTGAGTAAAAGCCCACCATCACAGAATTTTGGGAATTCTGAGCATCTAGTTTTAATTCCTGAAGCTGCTTTTGAAGATCAGCCAATTGGTTGTCCACAAGAATCTGCAGCACCAATATTAGTCCAATCTGGCCTTCTGGATACAACTAGAATTGATCATAGCTGGAAAACAAGTTTACCTTCTCGTTCTCAAGTTCTGTAATCTTTTGTCTCAAGCAAGAATTCAATTTCTGATAGTTACTCAAAATTGAATTTTGTTCCAAGGAACCCTCAGATATCAAGGTTTTGAAATCCTGAATTAAAACTAAAATATATTACACCATCAATCATGATATCATGCGAATATCTGATATTATAACAACTAGCAATTAGAAAAATAAAAAATAGCAGCTCAAGGCACTATTCTATAATACTCTGCGATGTCATGTGTATTGTCTCAAATCTCGATGGTACTCACAAGGAACACATCGCAGAGAGCAGTGAAACTTTTAGAAGCCTCGTCCACAAGCAAAAAAACACTCTGTACAGCTTCTTTTGAGTTTTGTATTTCTGACATTATTTCTTCAACTTCCGTTGTGGCATTGAATATGAAGTCAAAATTCCCATCCTAAGTTAAGCTCGAAGAATGAGTTTCATAGATGATAATATAATAAAATTGGTGAGATTATTTTAAATCATGATGACAATAAATTTAAAGCAAAAATCTTGAAGTTTGGACAATATAGCAAATGCATACATCAGCTTTGTTCATAGATTCAAGGTAGGAAAGCTGTTCGTTAGCCAGCCGAGCCACCTCCTTTGCATTTAGAAGCTCTTCATGGAGCTAAAAAATCCAATAAAGTGCATAATTAGTAATCCTGTGTGAATCAGGATAAAAAGGACATGGTTTGTATATCTGCAGTCCTACCGTAGCCACCATTTTGCTAAGATATGGAACTCGTACACATGTAGCCAAATTCGGCAACACAAACACGCAACATATTTTTTTCATGAATTTATATTTTTGTAAACATTGAAACTGATTGGACTATAGGATCAATATGAACTGGTGCAAAAGTCCAAGTTGTTTACATGAATTTTTACGTGAGTTTTAAATGAATAAGGAAGAAAGCAAGTTAGATTTCTTAAACGATGGTCCTAAGAGAGGTTGTAGTTTGATAACTGACGCTTCTTCCAAGATACTTGTATTTTTTATTCATAAATTGGCATTTAGTTAGAGTCCATGATGAGGATGACAAAGCAACAGGACAGCTTTTTTACTTACCGGGGGCGGAGAAAATCTAGGCCAGACTAAACAACAGAGGTTGATGTAGCTACTGTGTAACCTCATTTATTTTTAAATAACTAACAAACCAGGACAAAGAATTTCTCAATGATTGACTTAAGCTCACAGGGTTGACCAGAAAACTCCAAATCTAGATGGGCCCATCTACAGCCTTCTGGCCATCTTGGGTCCATTTTAAGTTAATTAATCAAAGGGATTACTTTCTAACTAAACAATTAAACCAGGTTCCGCGTCTTTTAGTATCTTTTAAATCAGACTAAACACCACAGTAAATTATGCATGATTGACTTGGATAATGATCACCTCCTTGAATTTCTCCCTGGCACATATGCTCTGCTTGGTTGCAAGATCAACAACATTATCCAGGTTTTGTTGACTTGATGAATTCTCCATTTCCAAAACCTTAATCTTGAAAAATACAAGGGCAAGCCAGTATAAGTGAAACCAGGATAAAAATATAAAACGTGTGTATTTATATCCTGAGAAAACATAAATTTGGAAATGGTTGTAAAAAATAAAAAATTCATCGTCAATTTTCAGAACATAAAAAAACAAAAAAAATATATATATATATATATTTATATTATATTGGCAGCATAAAAAAAAATGACAAAGAAACAAAACCTGCTCTCGAAGTTTCTTGATGATAAGAATAGCCTCTGACTCTCTGAGACTCACATTTTTATCCCCCTTAGAGCCAAGGCTATTGACATTATTTGGTACAAAGTTAATCGATTCTGCAGAACGAAGAGAATTTGCCTCAACCAGCTGTTTCTTTAAACAATCAATTTGTATTTCACTCATAGTTCTCTGCACGAAAAGATCATACCACGCTTATAACCTAGAAGCATCTTTTTGTAGGAGAAGAATCAACAATGAAAATGAAAAACCTGAGTTTCAAATTTTAAAAGCAAAGCCTCATATTCTGCCTGCAATTCTGTAAATTCATTGTCCTCCTGCCATATTCATAAGAGATTACTTTGCAAATACCAACACTTGAACAAAAGCAAATTAAGAAAAGTCATACGACACACCACAGATAAGCTTTTCTTCCTCAATGGAGCCTTTTTCCTGTTTGTTACATGCAATAAAGCACAAGGGTCAGGTAGATTGCAGTTATGATCATTAATGGCTATATTATCGTCGTCTTGCTTAAAGGACTGATCCTCGACAATATTATCATTTACTAGTTCCTCGAAAGGAAGAAGTGGTCCCATGTCTCGCTCAGGTCTTGAATGTTTTACTGCGGGAGTCTTTGATTGGATGCCAGAATTTACCTATAATGGAGGAAGAAACCAATTACAATTACAGATATATACAATAACTATCATATAGCATAGATAAAAGGTCACAATGCATTGTGCAAAGAGGATAGTAACAATGGATGCTAGTGCCAACTTAAGAACGACAAGTTTTCAGCAACATGCAAAAGGATAAGCGCCTACCCTACATGAGAAAGTGAAGAACATAAAATGTGTAATGGCTTCTTTAAAAGAAATAGCAAGGGCATGTAAGCAATATAAGAGCAAACTAATTGCATATCATATAAAAGTCACATTAAGGTCTAGTACAGAACATGGAAATAATTCAGTGTCTACACTCCCTCCCTTTTCCCTCCCATGACAAACTGACTACTCTCCACAACCAGATACATAAATCTGATAGGATAACGCTGCTCTTTAGAATGAGCAGCCACAGTTTCCACCAAAATATCCACCCACTAAGATAGCACAGTCCGCTTGCTCCTTGTTGCCTATTGGCCTTCTTTCCTTGAAGTTTTTAGCCAGTCAGCTGCCATCTTCATATTGCTTATGCCCAATTATTTCTTTGGCAGATCAAAATGTAGGGAAAAGAGAAGAATAAGCAACAAATTTAAGGCCAAAACGACAAAGTTGCCCTCTTCATATTTTATCGGCCCAATCACTTGTTCAGATATTTGAAAGACCATGATGTAAGGAAAAGAGAAGAATAACCAGCTCCTATGCACATCAAAGTTCAAGTATTTCATGTATTAATTGTTGGAATTAACCAAAGGAGCATTCCTCTTGTCCTATGGCCATTATAAGGCACTTGAAATTGGACATCAATCACTCAATTATTCAATAATTACATTTCTTACGGATGCAGCACCGTAGAAGATAGAGCATTTTGTCTGAATACTAGGTGCATGATATGGCAGGAAACAATACAAATCATTTAAACAGAATCATACACAGACATGAATTCATAATTCATACAACATAAGACACGTGAGAAACTGAGTATATGAATTGATAGCTAGAGAGAAATATGTTACATCACTTAGATTCTCCTTCAGAAAATTGCCTGGACACCAAGTATCTCGCCTCTTAACCTGCAAAGCATGTGAGAAAACTTAATTAAGAATGGTAGTTCTAGTGGCAACCTCTCAAATGTTGAAGTGCCAGTCTGCAGTCAATTTTAGGGTCATATATTTTCATTTATGTTTTGTGCATAGGGCTGTAAGATTCACTTCTTTAGATTTCAAGTAACTGAAGAATCAGGACCAGAGTCATCCTAGGTTGAGTGTTGTGATCGAGTAGAGAACTTTATCATTTTCTCTTTCCAATCTCTGATATGATTTTATGCGTTTGTCTAGTTTTCATCAGTTTTAGTTTCTCTTCTATAATAGGTGTCACAGATATTCTAACAAAGTATTTTGCCTGCGCTAATTATGATCTTTTACTTCCTTTGACTACAAAGCGGTGCATTAAGCTATTCCTAAGTGAAGCATCCTATGCCATTCCTCTCGGTTGCATGCCTTTTTTATCTCCATCCATCTCTAACCATAGCATCAAACATCTTTTCCAGTCCTCCCAAAACAGGAAGTTGAATCCTTTCATAATCTATTATTTAAATCAAACAGCAAAGGAAAAATAAAATAAAATAAAAGCAAAAAGAAGAAACATATTCGCCGGAACAACATAACCTTGTTCAGTTTTGAACACGTAACAGCAAAATGACCTTTGATGACCAGGATGACGGGACAAAAGCAGTATTAAAGAAGTATAATTGACATTTACATGCTTAAAGAATACCTTTTTGGCATGATTACGAGTCTCATCCCTATTTGAAAACAAAACCATTGTACTCAAATTTTCAATTTTCTTTGCTTGCTCTTTTACTCTCTTTTGCCATTCAGCTTGAGTTCTCTTTTCCTCCTCTAATTCCAAAGCTATACGTTCTCTTTCCAGTTCAGTCTGCAAGAAAAGTACTTTAACTTACAGAAAATATAGATGCATTTGACAGATAACCAAAGAGGGAGAATTTTTACACCTGTAATAATGTATTCCGAAGGTTTAGAATTTCCTCTTCCAAGTGCTCCGAATGAGAACCCTGAGGAACAGAACAAACATAGTTAAATGGCCAACACTTCAAAAAACAACATCTTCTGGTCATCCATATAATCAGACCAAATACATATAGCCAACCTGCAATTTAGCACGAAGCTCTTCAATCTCCTTTTTTTGTCGCTTCAACAAAGCAGCATCTGTTAAAATCTGGTAAGCAAAAACAAACCGAAATGAGTTTAATTGAAAGAAAAGATGCGCTTCAACAGAAAGTAGAGATGTAGAATAGGATGGCACAACATGACAAAAGGAACTGTGTAAATGTAAGCAGATAACGGGGAAAATGTATTAGGAAACCTCGTTGACTCGAGCACAATTTGTGACACGCAATGCTCTGCTTGCAAATTGGAGACTGCTTTTAGTCTCATCTGCATGTATCTGCCAGACCAGAGAATGAAAGGCACTGAATAACTAGATAAAAAGGATACTGATGGAAAATTACAAAAGACCACCACAAAAACAGCAAATGTAATAGAAGCAGAAAATGCATCAAGGAAAAAAAAAAAAAAAAAAGGAGGAATCCCTTGTTGAATGTGATAGATAGATGTAACATGGTCGTCATTATTTGTTGTGAAGTTATAAGATCTAACACTAGCAACAAGTCAGGTCCTGTAATTACATTGTTTGGTTTCTTGAGAGCTTTGGTCTTTAATATCTACTTTGGGCAAATGAGATATCCACTAGCACATTATAAAGTAATCATAAAAATACTAGATTCCAAAATAGCTAAGAAGTTGTACAACTGACATATGCCAGATGCAATTATGCAAATGCTGCGTACAACATAGCAGGGACAATAGGACACCTTACCTCAGCAAGGGTTATGTTACATATAATAGCCGTATTAGCGTTTCCCCCTAGTGCAGGTTGCAAAATTCGCGTAAGCTTGCTATCTCGATAAGGAACATGACCCCTGCAAGGCTTATTAGATTTTCAGCTTCTGCATATTGAAAGATAAAAAGTTTGATAAATAGATGAAACCTACCCTTGACTTTCAGCACCTTCACTCAATTTCTTAATCACAGTTCCCAGAGTCATCAAACTCTTATTTATGTGGGAACCTTCTTTTAGCCGGACACCCTCAGCTCCAGTTTTTGCAGCGCGTTCTGAACCAGCAAGATCCACTAAATTCTACACAAAAAAGAGAATGACATAACGATGGCTGAAAGAAAATCTATGCAAGAAATTCATAGTAAGCAAAAAGAGAGAGAATAATTAAGAGACAAACCAGCACTGACACACGGACAGCATCACAAGAGCTGCCACTTTCTTCATCTTCACTTCTATCCCGACTCTCAATTATCTGTTCAACCAAAAAAATGATGGAAGAACAAACACAAGCATATAATTTGAAAAAGGAAAAATAAATTAGAAAGTTTGTGTCTACCATGCGGAAGATAGTGTGGGATCTACTACTGTGCAAATTCATATTTGTCTCTCCAATATGTCTATGAGCTGATACAACAAAATAAAACATTGGAGAACATCATTTAGCTGACTTATTTGAACATATATGTCAAACCCCAATATAATTCTTATCAAATATCATGCAGGTATAGGTATGTTCAAGGATGGGGTATCAAATTGATAGAATGCAAGATATTGGATCAATGCAAAGAGACATAATGATAGATGTTTTAAGGGATATGAAATCAAGCGAGAACTGAGAGAGAATTCCAATTGAAGAGACACAAATAATAAACTTAAGACCCATTTTCTTCAGTCCGCAGCACACGCCCGACTATAATAGATATTTTAGCCACACAGAAAAGACAACAAGAATAATTAAGCATATAAGAAACTGGGAAAGAGAAATCACATTCTCCAAACTCCATCAGATCAAGGATTTGATCAGGAGAGGCAACAATTTCTTCTCTCAACCCAGCGACATATATTCCTCTCTGCAAATACAAAGGCAAATGACTTAAAATGCCATGGAATACAAATATAACATTATATATAAGCACAGAAGGTTGGAAAAAGAAACCTCTATATTTTCGTGAATCTGCAGTTTTTGATGTTCAGGAGCCAACAGATCATTTATTTCCTCATTATAAATCTCCATGTATGACATTCGAAGAAGAAACTCCCTATCAACATCCTAAAATACAGGAAAAAACAGTGAGGACCAGAGGTATAGAAACTAATGAGATGCAATAAAACACATTAGAAGATTTCAGTATCAATACTGAATGCCCAAAAAATGAAATTACCATAATCGGAAGAAAGTTAAGACAACTAGTAGTTTTTGAGTAGTACAAGCACAACAACTCTAGGAACTTCAATTACATGGACTTTGTGGAAGACGATGCTTGAGAAGAAAGCAGTGAACATAACTTAAAACATCATGCTAAATTTACACAAGTTCCATCTTTGGGTTGTAACATAGTTACACTGAATTTGGACAACATAGAATCAAGAGTACATCTTAAAGAATACTAACCTGTTGAATAATTTGAAACAAATCATGCACCGCAAGAGGAATAACTCCAGGTTCTGTTTTTGAGCCTCGCATCGTATATGTTTTCCCACTATTTGTTTGTCCATAGGCAAAAACCGTGCCTTGAGAAGAGAGGAAAAAATGTCAACGTAATACCACACAGAAGCACAATATGATGGCTTTGTTTTCTAAAATATGTACAAATCAACCATTTTTTCTGAAAATTGAGCATACCATTGAAACCACGAACAGCGGCGGCAACTATATCCTTAGTGCGAGCTTGATATACTTCCTCAGTCCTACAACTTTCGCTGAAAATTTGATCTGTGAAAGATGAAAAATATGAGTTTTAATAAATGCCCAAGACTCCTAATCCATGATATGGTCTTTTCCCTACAGGAAGAGCAGCCCTGATACAGTCTTCTCCTCCAAAATGGTCAGCAATGTCAGACAGTTAGCACTGCCATTACCTATAGTACAGACACAGATATAGAAGAAGAAGGTGGAGAAGGAAGGGCGAGATACCGAATTCAAACTTGGTGGGAAGGTTAGGGATGAAGATGGAGTTGCCGGAGACTCTCCATGGGCTGGTCTTCGCGTCCTCCACCGAGAGCGGCCGCGCACGGACTGTCACGTGTATTCTCTCCATCTGAGAAATCCCAATAGAGAGACTTCGCAGTCGCAGCTCTCAAACAGCGGTGTCTCCGTCGAAAGGCGCTCCGCTGCGGCAATGATTAAATTGAATTTCCCGCCTAAATGTCAAATTACAGAGCTGGCCCCTTTTTTTAAAAAAGAAAAAAGGAACACTAGACGGAGAAACAAACCGAAAAGGCCCAACAAGATAGCAGACAAACCCTGGGCTTGCTACTGAGAGTAACCACTCAACTGGGCCTGGATGAAAGGACGAAATAGGGCTAGCCACCAGGCTGCATTTTATAAGCGCCTTTTAGTGGGTTAGGTCTCTTGAAGGTCATGGACCAAAGGAAAGCTTCTTAAAGGTCAGTGTTGGGCCTGATTAAAACAAACCCAACTGGCCCGTTTTGAGTGCACAATAATAATAATAAACTTATTTATTTATTTATTTATTATTTGGATTAACACATTATTTCTTCTAATCTCACATTCTCACGTCAAAACTTTGATTTAAATCCGAATTTTTTTCAATTAGAGATTGTATTGCTCAACTGTTAAAAGTTCATGTAATTTATTAAAAGAATCCAATTTAATTTTATATTTATTTTTTATTCTATGATTATTTAGAGAATATTATTAAAATTTTTTGATATTACTATTATTCTACTTCTCCCTCTTTTTTTTTCTTTTTACAATAATTGTTCTTAGATCTTTCAAATATTTGATATTCGATATCAACATTATGATTATTTGTAATGCAATAGTAAGATAAAAGTCATGATTTAAGAAAAGCTATATAACAATGTAAAGGTTGGGTGAGTTGAGTTAGATTTATAAAATATATATTTTAAATGTTGTATGGAATTTTTGTATCCATATATGCCAATTAAAATATGAGAGCAAGTTTTCCCTGAAGCAGCAAAAGAAATCATTTTCTTTAATTCAAAAACTAGGCTTGATTAAGTATCGCAGCTCTTTTTGATATTTCTGGCTTGAATTTGAGGTCATCTTGCTTCATTAGATGGCCAAAACTTTCTTCATGATACTTAAGGCTTAAGCTGGGAGCACTTAATTCTGTTGTTCTTATATAATAATTTGTCGAAGACGGCTCCTTCTTCAAAAGCTTCCACAAATGGCTCACAAGCTAAACTTTCAGTAACTCAATTCATTGACTTCCAATTAAAGGCAAGTCAGGTTCAAATTCATATTGGCATTCACGTGAACAATAGCAATCCTAAGATAAATTCTCCCATACTCTTAGAATTATAAAATAAGCTTGTCTTCTTTCATTTCTCTTCTCATTTCATTTATCTTCTTTTTTTAAGAAAAAAATATAATTTATTTACTTATGACATGACTTTAACTTATTTTATCCACCTAAATTAATTTTCTATAAATAAATTGAATTTATATACTTTTATCAAATATTTTCTTATTTATTCATTAAAATCATAAAATTAAAGCAATCAAATAAAATGACAATGAATAAGATTTTATCGATGGATTATTTGATACATAAGATTACATTTTAAGTTATAATTGAAATTTAAAAACATGTTAAATCTATGATTCTCACAAATTTATAATTTTAATAACAAAGAAGATTATATGACATAAATATATAAATTTCATCTATTTTTTTATAAAAAAAATAGCTAAGATGGACAAAATGTTAATAAAACAAATTATAAGTAGATCAATTTCAACATCTTAAACCATGCTTAAACAAAATAATTCGACCACACGGATAGATAGGTTATATTTTTCTCTTTTCTTCTAATATAAAGATTACATAACCTTAGGGTAGGGTATCTGAATTTTGCTTTCTTCTCTTCTATACGGTGGAAAAAAGACAGACAACGCGCCTTAGAACCCTACACATTCCTATATTAATTGATACATAAAACATTGATAAGTGATACACTCATTTATTTTTATTTACAGCATTTATTCTTATTTATGGCTTATCACTCTATCTGATTTAAATTAACACAACTAATTCACTAGCCCCATGTGTCTGAATACTGTCACGTCGGCATTGAGTGGATTGGAGTGCACAATATTAGGTGCACATATCATCTCCTTGTCAAGAGATTATGTTTCAAACCTGGACACCGATCCTCTGAGCCACCTGCATCAGCCAAATTTTTAATAATTTTAGCATGGAAAGGCTACCTAATTAAGACTCGTAATGGAAAATTTGAAATCTAAATTTAATATCAAAAACTCATTAAGATGCTGGAATAGATAAAAAGACAAAACCAAGATGGTCTGTCATGACCATTTTCCCTTGGTTTCAGTGCACTTCTTCTCAAGCATTTTGTTTAAGCTTGGTTTACTGTTTTCCATGTTTAAATTTTCTTGTAATAACAGGGTCCAACTTGAGGATTTCAAGATACCTCCTGAAAGGAATGGACGTCACTTCCCCAAAGCCAGGCATCACAGCCTGCATCTCTAGCACCCCATATGTCGTTCCTACGATCATCCCCAACATGAACAGCATCCTCAGGTTTTACTCCCAGTAGTTCACATGCTTTAAAAAATATAGTTGGATTTGGCTTCTCTGCCTCAACCTGTTTTAAAAACACGCAGAGATTGAGAGAAAGACAACTTCACAAATCTTACTATGCAATATATAATAGTACTAATTGCACAAATTATTTTTCACAATATCTCTCACAATTTGCTTTTCAAATATTGGAGTAAGAAATAGTCTATGAAATATATGTAAGGAGTTACGCCCCAGCATCCCACATCGGCTAAGTTTGGATGGGGAAAGGTCTATATAAGGAGAGTTGGACCCCTCCTACTGAGGGTCCTTTTGAAGGACAAAACTGTGCGGACTCAACCCAAAGCGGACAATACATCGGTGTGAAATCTTATATTGGTATCAGAGCCGGGTCAAGCCTCTGGTTTGATGGATCGGGGGATGTAAGGAGTTACGTCCCAGCATCTCACATTGGCTAAGTCTGGACAGAGAAAGGTCCATATAAGGGGGGTTGGACCTCTCCTACCGAGAGCCCTTTTAAAGGACAAAACCATGCGGCTCGGCCCAAAGCGGACAATACCTTAGTGTGAAACCTTATAATATATGCCTACAAGTAAAATTTTTCGGCAAGGGAAATATCATTGTGTGGGTTCTTTTGATTTAAATAACAGCATCTCTAACATAAATGGCATGTATATTTCCTCCATTTATTTCTAATTTTTCCTAAGTTTAAGAATACTCATTGATAAAAATTGAAATTGGCTCACCTCAGCTGACACAGCTACTGCATCAAACCAATTATCACAATTTAGTGCCCGCAGAAGAGGTCTTAATCGAGTGTCAAAATTCGAAACAACGGCTAATTTTACGCCTGATTTTCTCAGAGCTTTGAACACTTTCTCTGCATTAGGATCAACAAGGTGCCATGCCTGCGGAGATTACAAAGGCCAAAGTTTATCAAAACCAAACTTGCTGAGTCATATTGTATTCTGAAGAGAGGAAATTACATATGAACTGACCTTGTCTGTCATATAGTAACTATAAAGTTCTTCAAAGTACTGAGAATCCGAACAACCAGTTGAATAACTAACTATATATTGCCAGAAGGGCCTTCCATCATTGACATATCTGCAATTCAGAAAGAATAAAGAATCATAACCTTGAAAAAGCAAACGACAAAGCTTGAAGGGTTACTTCTTTTAATTTTCAGTTGTAATTACCAAAGGGTCTTCATAATCTCTCTCTATCAGAGTACTTGATTTTACTACAGAATGGAAGTGGAGAAAATGGAAGGGAAGAGAAAGAAATGTAGAACGAGTTTCCTATTTTATCAAAATTTTATGAAAATCAGCTCTAGATTCCATTTTTATTCTCTTATTCAGGTTCTGTGAACTAAAGAACCAAATCTAAGACTTTGATACTGAATATGAGCACAACAAAGTATTAAAAAAAAAAAGGAAAAAAGTCAATCAAATTTAAATGGAAAACTTTGAATTTGAAGTACCTGAGCCGAGATTTACCCCAAGGCTGGCCATAAGCTCTTCTGTATCTGTACAATATCTCATCTTCTGAATATTCCACCCCATACTTCTCCCCAATCTTTCTATATATCTGCAATATAATAAACCAAAAAATTCATCTAAAATCAGCACATAACCAACTCATTGAAGAAAAAAAAGGAGGACAAGAAGAAACTATGGCTTTAAATTCACAAAATCACTGCTAAAAACCAATGACTGAGTCATCCAATGGATCTATCAATACCCAGAAGAAGCCCAGAAATTCAAATCACACAAGTATTCAACCAGAAACTCAAATGCATGCATAGCGGATTTTGAGAGGAAGAGGAAAAAAAGAATAAAAAAACCTCAGCCATAGGTTGAGAAGGCACAACAAGGGTACCAACAGCATCAACAAGCACAGCCTTGTGAGTGATTTCACCATACAGAGACCTCCTATAATCCTCATAATCTTTCACACCCAATATCTCTAACCCCATGAACCGCGAAGCCATGGCCTCTGATTCCTTTGTAGCAACCACAGCAGAAGAGTAAGAGCAAGACCCTGAGCTGGAATTCGCAGTCCTTCCACTCAGAGTAGTCAGAAGCCTGGCAAGTTTGGTCCTTGTAGCCATTAGCGCCATTTTCTCGTCACATTCGAGAAAGGGTCCCTGTGGAAAGTGATTTCTTTTTCTGCTTTTGATGCAGAGGTCGCAGCTTTGATTTGGTGGTGGCGTGCTGTACCAATGAATGACAGAGAAGGAAAGGAATCTGAGAGTGAGGAGTCTGGTTTAGAATTGGTCCAGGACTTGCTTGGTATTGCAGATTTTATAATTAATGTGCTTGCATTTGAATGCTCATGGAACGTGTCAGAGACTCAGAGATAATGAATTATGTGGATCACCTGTTTCTTCATCAATGCATAGTGATGGGATGATTGGAGCCAAAAGTTTTGTCAATCATTGTTGATGTGATGAGAGCTATTTTTTTAAATTACTTTTATTATATATGACAATGTTCTTTGCTGCACCAAATACATCACGCCCATGGATTGTGTTTTGTTTTTGTCACCAGTGAATAGTTGGGATTTAATTGAATCAGAGCTCATATGCTCTCTACTTCTCCTTTTTTTTTTTAATATTTTTGTCACATTAAAGAGAAATAAAAACAAAATTTTTATGTGTAATATAATCTAAAATCCATTTTTATGAACAATGAAGCTACAAAAATTATATTTTTATCTATCTCTAACATAACAAAAAATTAACTAAAAATAATAAGAGAGATTCCAAATTCATTGATAAAAGCTTAAGTAACTAGAGAAAATCTCAGTCTGTCCCGAATTGAAATTTTTAGAAGCTTAATTTATTAAGATTCTGCCTTGATCGATTGTAAGTTGCATTACATAAATGTTTGTTACAATTTATCGATATGTCAATTTTCTAGATTACTCCACATAAACGTGTTGTATTTGATGTAACATTATGCTATGGAAAACAAAAAAAAAGCCCTACAATAATAATCAATTAATACTAGCCACAGTAATGATAAACCACAAATATTTTAGTTTAATCAAGTGTCACTCATTACAAGCTGACATAATCCAAAATAATCACTTGATATAAGACAATCAATCTAAACCGATTGACTAAAATCAGTTGAAGAAATGGTTACAATAGAAACATGATCAGATCCGAAGCCGATTGACCCATAATGTTCAGTTAATCAGTTTATAAAATCTGGCTAAACAAAGGATTTAGCATGATAACCAATTGACACATGACAAAAAGTGTAACACAAGCATGCACGAACAATGTGATTGCAGCAACCACCTAACGGGGAATCTTGCTGATGCTATCAATACGCTAAAAACATGTAATCACATTTCATTTGTCCAAGAGTATGCCAAGTAGTATGCTCAACACCTATACATACCGAGAGATATCTCTCTTTCAAATTATCTTAATTACATTACCGAAACTCTACTTGCACACTGACTTAACTATTAAAGTGTACTTGACGGATCATTTCTGTTGTGTGCTACTAACTTTATTATGCTTGCAAGTCGCTTCCCAATCATCCTTCGATCCACTGATTCATTCCACCCGAAAGGAAAGTTTCATTTGGTGTTGTTTGTGGCTTTTCCAATCACCTTATGTCTCGATGTTCTCACTCACACTCCTCTCACCCCAGTCATTTAACAAGCGTCACCATTGTGAAAGGATTCGATATGAGCTCCATAGAGATTATATGGCAAAAGAAGCTCGGTGGATTATTGCTAAACTTGAATGAGATACACTCGCAGAGCAAATCCATCAGTTGCAAGAAGAGTTGGACGCCCTCAACCATGTTAAGTTATAGTCTACTCCGCCTCCATCAGCCCTCCGTTCTCTAGCCCTTGTTCTTATGGAGGTTAATCTAGATGCTTATGCACTTTTTCCTCAATTAGTCCAACCCTAGTGTATTTCTGAACCCCAACAACTTCAACCACGCCTAGCACCACCTTTATGGGAGTAAGTCCCTGTCCCCACCATCCCTCCACTAATGATTCCTTTCACCCATCCACCCTAAGCCACCATATTTTTCCTCTTGCAAACCTCTCAAGTCCACACTTCGATTACTTCACTCATTCCTAATGTCTCTATACCTCTGCCACACATGACTAATGTTCGCTGATAACACAATATTTGACACATTTATTTGTCCTCTCACTTAGCATTTTAAGGTTCAAAATTGCTTGTTTCTAGTTATGTTAAGATGTTTTTATAGTGTGAAGTCAATTGAATTCATTTTACAAAATTCTGTATAATTGGTCATTTTGAGCATTTTCTGTAATCTAGCCATATATTGAGCTGCACTTGTCCAATTGATGTGATTCTTATCTTGCAGGAAAGTGAAGAGATAGATCTACAACTTTCATGAAGATTGCAAAAGATTAATCATACGATTGGTCATCCAAAATTGGAGCTTAATTTGGAATCAGAATATTGTCTTAGTACTGTCTCGGGCAGCTGACCTCTGTGCATTCAATTGATCATATCTGGAGATATATAAGTCCAATTAAGGTGAAATTAAGCCCAAATGAAAGCTAACACATAAAGTCACATTTCTTATGAAGACTTACCATGCTAAAATAATCAATTTAGGCGTCAAAATGGAGTTGAAATTCATGATAGAAATGATAATAAAATGGGTTCTGTAAAATTGGACTTTCAAGGCCCCAATTGGCATGGATCTTAAGCCCATTGCACCATCCTTTGATCCAGCAAACACTCAGCCAGCTAGAGACCAAAAAGATAGAAGAAAAAGAGGAAAAACAGTCTACATTGAGCTCCACACGTAATGGCAGAGGCTGCCTACCAGCTAGCCATCATGCCTACTCACCAAACAGTAGAATAGCCTCTCCTTTTCCCGAGCAACAACTCCTTTTCTTTTAAGTCTTTTTGCTTAAATTTTTGTAACATATTGTTTTCTAGTTTTAGCTTAGTTCCTGGTAGTTTAGGTTAGCTCATTTTTCTTTCTTTTTCTTTGTGTTTTCTGCCTCCATGGAAGGCTGAAGTTGAAACCAATCCAAGGGGCTGCAACACTTGAAGATTAATGTTAAGGTTTTGTTCTTTCGTTCTACATTCAATTACTAGCCATTTCTTTCCTATTTCCTCTCTATTTTTACTGAGTTTTCTGAATTGATTGGCTTCAATTAGTTTGGTTGACTAGATGATTGTTGCTTAATGATCAACTATAGAAAAGGATAGGAAAACTAGCCAATACATTAAGCTTTTGATGTATTATTTGCTTGGTTGAATGTTAACTGCTGAGGATAGATTCATTAATCATTCCAAAGCTTCTTGTTATGATTTTCAACAATTGGATGAACCTTAGTTGATCAAGGATGCATTAATCTCAAGCTAGTTAGTTCTCTTGGTTGGTTGGTTATTGTTTGTTGTGTTTTTGTTTCTGTCTTATTAGTGTAGCTTAGGATCTAGTTTCTGCCAATCCCCCCATTTACATCTCCTAATTGATTGATATTATCTAACAAATAATCTTTGGGTTCGACCTGGGTTTGTCATATGCTACAAGTAGTTAGGTAACTCAGTTTTATAAATTTTTAATTTAATCAGTCGTGACAATGAACATCATTCACCACCATGCACAACATGCAACCCATACACATGAGCCCGACGATCCACTAAATCTAATTATAGACCTAATTCAGACCTTTAGACAGCTATCTACTTACCAGAAAGAGAACCACGCATACTCAACGGCTATGATGGCTACTTCACTGCTCACCTATTTTAAGCCAGCAACTCACATTGACCCATATGATGGTATGACAGACCTGCAAAAATATTTAGAGGCATTTCTGGCCTCAATGCTACTAATAGGTGCTCTAAAAGCTATTATGTGCTAGGCATTTTCTACTACATTAAAGAAAACCAGTTTGCGTTAGTTTACAACTTTGTGAAGGTAGTTGATTGACAACTTTCGTCAATTAACTAAGGCATTTTCCAACCAGCAAGGCACCCATAAAAACATCAGCGACCTTAATGAATTTGTAGTAAAGACGTCAATTAACTCTCAAAGAGTATCTTGCCTATTTCAATGCTCTTGCATTAGAAACACGAGACCTCAATGAAGGTGTGATAGTACACCAAATCAGCTTTGTCTTGCACTTTGGTCACTTTTCCCTTTCATAAGACAAGCAACCAACTGCTTCTCTTTTAGAACTATAAGCCTGATTAAAAAAGTACATTAATATAGAAGAGGGGGAGCTCGCCTAACAACAGATCAAGTGCACACAGTCCAATGGCCTACCTTCCTAGGACAGACCACTCGAGTAGGAGAGGGGACCCCTCTCGTTAAAGGTGATTCAATAACTATGAGTTGTTAAATGTACCAATAAGCTGCATCGTGCAAGATATCAAGATATTGAAACTGATGAAATTTTCCCCGTAAAAGAGATTTCCTCAGCTGATAAGTTAAAGTTTTGAAAATTCCATTAGGATTATGAACATTACATAAATGAGTGTGTTACCTTGAAAGATAAGATAGAAGCACTCATAAGAAGAGGACAACTGTTAAAATACAAAAATTTCCACTTAGGGGATGGAGAAAAAGAAGAAATAGAGCGAGATTGATCCTCACAGCATGGTCGATTGGAAAGTAAATAGATCGAGATGACTTCACCTGTCTTGAGAATGGTTAAGACTATTGCTGAAAGCATTATAGGCGAGGGAACTTTTGGAAACACTAAAGGAAAGTTTCCAGAAGGAGTCCACTGACAAAGTTTCCATAATGGTGTTTCCAGAAACTGACAAATCGACATCAGCTAGAAAGAGTCCACTTGTTGGTGCAAAGGAAAGTTTCATTCAGAAGGAGTAGGGGAGGAAAGATCCGCAACTAAACCACAAACCACAGCACCAAAGAAGGAGAAAGAAGAACGCTAACTACCGAAAGCTTCGCTGGATGGTGACAGCACCGAACAAAGAGTAGCTGGCTGGAAGAAGAAGACCAGCCAGAGAACATCGCAGAGGAAAGCTTCAAGAAATTTCTGAGGAGCTCGTGAAAGAGAAGAGCTAGCATGGGAAAAATTTATACTGAAATAAAAATGGAAAAAATTACAATTTGACCCTAAAACTTTTCACCAACTTTAAATAAGCCCTCCAAAAAATTAAAAATTACAATCCAACCCTAATGAAATTCTAAACTCTTCAATTTAGTCCTTCGGCCACTTCTTTCTTCTTCCTTCTTTTTTTTTTTTTTGAGGTATTACATATATTTATAACTGTACATCTATTATGAAAATATATATCTAACATGTCTTCAAATGAAGGTTGGGAATTAAGCAAAAGTTCACTTCCATTGAACATCCCTAATCAAATAAGCAAGTCAAGCTAGCAAATAAGATTGTGCTAGAAAGACAACGAAAAAAGTTAGATGAAGCAAAAGGAGGATTGGTTAAAGAGCTACCAAGTGTTTTGTGGTCATACAAAACTACTATTCATTTTGCCACTGGTGAAACTCCCTTCATGCTCACACACAGGAGTGAAGCCATGCTCCTGGTTGAGCTTAGGCAATACTCTGATCTAAGAGAGTAATACAAATGATAGGAAAATGAAGAGAGAAGAAAGGAGAAGCTAGACATATTAATAGAAATAAGAGAGACTGCTCAACTCTGACATGAGTGCCATAAGGCAAAGATCGCCAAAATTACAAATAGAAGAGTAAAAAGCAAAGAGTCTGTGAAATAAGACCTAGTCCTCTGATGAATAGATAGACCACACAAGGCAATGACAAAAGGGAAGCTAGTAACAACATGGGAAAGGCCATTCAAAGTATAGGAAAGCCTGACAAATGGCCCTTACCACTTGGAAACTGTGCAAGGAAAGCCCATTCCCCCGAATGTGGATCATTGAGCACCTAAAACTATATCATGTACAGATTTGATCATAGCGAATGACAAATTATGTATCTAGAACAATGAAATGAAAGTGAAAGATTATATCATATACATTGTTTAAAAGCCCAAGTAGCCCCCTCAGCATTTAGAAAACCCAAGCAATTCCATTGGCATTTGCAAATTCTAAGTAGTCCCCTCGACACTTGCAAAGCTTGAGCAGTTCCCTCGGCACTTATAAAGTCCGAGCAATCCCTTCAACACTAATAAAGCCCAAGTAAACCCCTTAATACTTACAAAGCCCAAGCAAATCCCTCGACGCTAATACAAGATCGAGCAGGCCCCTTAGCAAAAATAAAAGACCAAACGGGCTTTTCAGCACCAATAAAAGACTGAATAGTTCCCACAACATTAGTAAAAATACATGGCAGATGAAGCTTTAGAAGCACGACATTTAAACATAAATGCAAAATAAAATAATAAAAAAACTCGTTTAAGGCTCATGATAGAAATAAATGCTATGTAAAAACTGATTAAAAGAATACTATATACACAATAAAATTCGTAAGTAAGTTCATTGATACGGTTGATCAATACATAAAGAAAAGAGAAAACAACAATAGCAACAAAGGTAGAACATGAGCCTAGTCCTTCTCCACCTCTTCCATAATTTGCTCAAAAGGCTTATTATCCTTGTCAACCTTGGAGAGATTGCATAGAAAAACCTAGTAATCTGCATCTATGGCATTAAAAAAGCCACTTTACTTACTCTTCGAAGATCCCTCAGAAAGACTCTTTTCCTTTTTTTTATGACAACTCCTTGGTGCTAGCAGGCATTGGCACAGACCGATCAGTGGACGAAGAGCCATTAACAACAACAGATGCCTGCGGTGCTGACTCTAGTTAGGTAGTCGGTGGCATGATAAACTTTTCCCAACCTAAGCTTAGGCACGAGTATTTGTTAGTTGCTTGGAGGCCATCTTTAAGCAAAGGATTTCCAGTATTTCTCTAACTAGCAATATGAAAATAAAGGGCTAGTGAAAATAAGTAAAGGCAAAGTAAATAGGCAAAGCCAAAATAAAAACACTAATTTCTCCGAAGTGGCCTAGAAAATATAGTTAGGCATGAGAGGTATATCTACTAAGGAAAAGTTGTCGTTACCAGTACACTTTGAAGAAGAAGAAGAAGAGAAGGAAAGTTAAAAGGTGAAGGTAGAAACAATGTGAAAAGCTCACCTATAGTGATAAAGCAGCCGAAAACTAGGATAAGTGCCAAAAAAGATGACAAAAAATGGTGGTAAGTTTGGATTTTTTGAATGTAAAGTGTGGCAAAGGCATGGAATGGCTTGGTTTAGGTTTTATATAGACCAAGAAAAGATCCAACGATAAAGGCAGACACAGATGAATGATTTAGATGCCAATCCTCACCACATTATAGCTTTTGCTGATTTTATAACCCTCAGGAAGACAAAGGTCATCATTACCAGTATAGGTGATAGCTGGCCCAAGGAAATGAAGGTTTCTGGGTAGGCCAACCATTTCACCTATCAAGAGGAAGAGGGGCAAATGACATAGCCTAAAATAACCACTAAGTGCAAGACAATTGACCCAGACTGGTCGACCAAAACCAATTAAAGAAATTACTATGGCAAGAACAAGGTCAGACCCCAAAGTCGATCAACATAGTTGATCGACACATAGCATTTAGTCCATCGACTTAAGTATAAAAGTTGGTTAAACAAAGGACTTAGCAGAATAACCATCCAACTGACATATGGCAAAAGGCGTAATACAAGCATGTAATAACAATAAGATTGTAGCAATCACCTAACGAGAATCTCGTTGACGCTATCAACATACTAAAGACACATAATCACATTTCATTCATCTAAAAGTACGTTAATTAACACGCTTGACATTTATATCTATCGAGAAGTATCTCTTTTTCATATCATCTTTACTTCATTACTAAAACTTTACTTATAGATTGACTTTACCGCCAGAGCATGTTCGGTATGTCACTTTTGTTATGTATTACTAGTTTTGTTGTGCCTGCAATTTGCTTCGCTTCCTGACCATCTTTTGGTTTGCTTGTTCGTTCAACCTGAAAGGAGAGTTTCACATGCTTATATAAATATGATTCAAACTTGTGTTATTTATTGGTTTATTTCACTTGTGTAAATTCTTTCAAATTATTCAGTCAAGCATTGTTTGAAAGTTTGAGTGTATTAAAATGATCATGCGGCTCATAATAATCGAAAATGATGAGTATTATTGATAGTTATATTTATTTTAGTGTACTCAATTTTATTTAATATGTAATTTTAATTAATGATGCGGCGTTCAATTATTGATCATGTACAAGTTGAGATAAGCTGAAAAGGTGCAAGAATGGTAACACTGCATTTAAAATAACTCCATGTGATTTGAGTTAAGGAATCTAAAGCATTAAGCAACATCATCTCCGACGGAGGAAAACAAAAACAAAATCAGAACTAATGACGTGGGAGACAGACAAACAATTATAAATCCACATCAGCACAATGCAATGTCAAGTGAACTCTTGAATCCTATCATATCGGAAAGGTGGGCCCACACATGTGGGGTCCACATGAGCTCTTCACTCATCAGCCAATTACGGTTTTGCCAGTGACCAAATTTTGGTGCAAAAACCCAAAGTTGAGGTGCGTGGGTCCCAATCTTGGAATACATAAGATATTTATTTGTTTCAATAAAACATATATTTTTGCATATTTTAATTAATTTTATAATGGCAATAATTGTACCAGGATTGTAGACAAAGACACAAGGATTAAAAAATTTATGATTTGGAGAAACTAGGTGAATAAGTATGGACCACAGTGACTTTTAGGTATGAATATATGTACATATTTTTAGAAATTTACTTAAAGAAATAGAAAGTCTTTTTCATGTGAATTATTAAATATGTAATTAATCAACGAGAAGCATTGGAGGACTCGTCCTTATGGGGTAATTCCACGATGGGAATTGAGATTGCGAAGAAGCACTTTGATTTATATACACCAATTCTTTTAGTAAGTTTAAATTTTTTGACTTAGAGAAAATTTGAATATAAAATCTTTAACATATTATTCAAATTTTAAAAATATTTATAATTTTATTGTACTATTAATTTCAAACTTATTAATATTATTATTTATTATATTTTAATAAATAAAAAAATGATTCTTTCATTTTTACCTTCATTTTTTTATAATGTTAAAATATCTAATTTATTAAAATATATTAAATAATAAAATTGAAATATCAATATTACAATAAGATTTTTTCAAATCACATGAGAGTTTCATTTCACATCCACTATATTTTTCAAAAGTATTCAATCACAAAATAAGTGAACACAAATTTATCATTGACTTCGAATAGATGCAAGTTCAAGGCACTAACTCCTTATCTAAAATCACAAAAGATAAGGACTTAAATGATTTGAAATTATATCACCCTAATTTCTTTTTGGTTTGGAGTGGTGAGAATGGGAACTTGGAAGTAGCACGATACATTTTGTCACGAAGTCAATGACCCATTTCGTCACTTGGGCCATTTAATGCAAGTCTGAATGAGGACCAAATTCAAGCAGAAAAAAGTTGTGGTTAGAAAATGAACAAGAACAAGTGGCTTAAAATGCAGATAACCAGCTGGGCTTGACCGCTTGAGTGAAGATTAAGCATAAGTTTTGGATTTCTTGTGTCCACTTTCCTTTGTAAGGTCTGCGGTTAACGTCAACGGGCCTACTATCTTAATTCCAATGGACAAAAGTAGTAAGAGATCAGATTTAATGCTTTCTTTTTTATTTTTTATTTGTAAAGTAAAAAGAATACCTTTTTATTGGAAGAAAAGAGAGCTAGATTGAAATTCGAAAATGAATCTTAGCCATTCAAAATCCCTACATCATATGTAAATTCTCCATACATTTCTATATTTATATTTTGTTTTCTTCTTTAAGAAATACCAATGGATTCAAATAATGATTAATGAAGTTGTATTTCAAAGTATAAAGTTTGTTTTGTGCTGTTGATTGATGTATTCATCTCTGCACTTCAACAATGCTTAGTGACTTCATTTTCGAAGCGTTCCGTGAATGTTATAATAATGCTCTGTGTTGTCCAGCTCATTGTGGCTCTATGCTATTGATAATGGTTGACATGAATGAAGCTTTCACGTTGGACAAAAATGAGAAGCCTTTGAATGTCAAATGCAATTGGAGAGTCTATAAAAAAGGATCGATAGAATTGATTGAGAGATAATCATTCTTGAAATCATGTATAAAATAAATGTGTGTTAATTTTTTTTCATAAAATAAAGATTGAATGTTGGAAAGCTATATGAATAAATTAAAAATGGTATCATGTTCATTATTGTATGGTTCCAGAATAGCTCTATAAAAGAAGCTTAATTCATTTGGAAAATTGAGCACCAAGGAAACACAATCAGAGGATGGGCTTTGAATTGTGTGTATTATATAGGGTAGAGCTTGAAAAAATTATAATCCTAGAATATTAGAGTGATAAAATTATAAGAATTAAGTAACAAATCTAAGATAAAGAATATTAAATATGAGAGAAATATGATAATATCTTTTATATCAATTTTATCACATAATAAACATTTTTTAGAATTCATAATGTGATTTTTCCTCTAAAATTAAAGAGAATTTTTTATATTAAATTTTTTTTATATTCTTTAATATTCACCGGTTCTAATTTTTCATCACACATATTTACATTGATTCCAACATGCTCCTCCCTTTTTGGAGTGAGAAATTTTTTCCATTTATTTTATCTCTATGATAGTTTTCAATATTTAATCATGGACCATGGTGACATAACCCCAATATTTGAATTAATTCATATTGATTTATTAATATAAATAGACAAAAGCTCTTAAAAAGATGGAACTCCTAGGAATTTAAAAGTTAAATTCTGTGTTATAAACTTACTCTTAAAAATAACATTCATAGCATTTGAATTACTTATTTAATATAATTTAGACTATCACCATTGTAAGTTGCTTAAGGGAGTTGCTTAAGTATTATTTATTAATTTTTTATTGAATCTCACACTGCCACATCATTTTGCACTCCTTTAAGTAACTCAAGCAATTTTATTCCACAATGGTGCAACTCTATCAAATTTCTTAAATGGACTCCATAATTTATCTCACTTCTTTTAATTTATCTCACAACTGGACCCACTTTTTTTTTAAGATGCAGTTGCTTATTAAATAACTGCAATGCTGACTCATATCTTGGGAGTTGCTTCATAATGAAAGAGTTGCTTAAAAGGGAGTTGCTTAAGTTAAGCATTCACTTAAGCAACTCCCATTGTAGAAAAGTATTTATAACTCATAAATGTTGTATCTGTGTGTGTCTTTCTTTCTATTGACATATATTAATGTTTAACTTTCATTAAACATTGATGTAAATTATTAATAAATAAAATGATGTCATGTAATAAAAAATAAAAAAAGGATTAATTAAGAATTATTATCAATAATAAAAATATTAATTTTTTATAACGTAACAATACATAGGTGATAATATAAACTTTATTCACAATAATATTGACATTAAATTAAGTTTAAATCTCACGTATTATGTGATTCCTTCCTCTGATTTCAATATAATATATTAAAAAATGAGAAATTTATGAACCAAATACCAATATATATATTTCTTAGTTGACGACACTAAGTTGGTGAATGATAGATAGTGGTAGTGTCTATCATCAGTGACAGAAAAATTGGAGCTTTCTACAGCGCTTGCAATATCGGTTTCGCACTTACACTAATATGAAATTTGAACCTCATTTGCACTGGATTTTCTTGCAATACTTTCCCCTGCATTTTCGTCCACAAAATAATTGTGAAAAAGGGCTCTTCGAGATGTGCTTTTCAGCAGAGGTACCCGGTCACAATGATTTAATCAATTTTTAAGCAATCAATTTCTATTTCTTCGTTTGAAATTATTAAAAAAAAAAGCTATCTCATATCTGTTATGATTATGTCTTATAAATTAATAAAAACCACAAATGTTTGCTAACACATAAAAAAAGCTAGTTAAACAATTTATTCTTTTAAATTTAGGACACATTAGCTTTACATATAATGATGTCTTTTTATATGCTTTTATATTTTTATAGAAGTGTATATATGCATGATAAAAATTAAACTCCTTAGATTGAGTAATGTAAAATCCATTTAAAAGTTATAAATATTAAATTGATGCGAACTAAAAATTATTGATATTGATTCCCATAATTAAACATTTTGATATTATTTGGATATGTAACTTCTTTTACAAAGGAGAAAAGACTTAAAAGTGAATCCTGCGTGTTTCCAAAAGATGAACTTTATTTCATACAGACACAACGCACTATTTGAGGCTTAAAGTTTAAGTGTTCGCCCCATCTTCTTCTCAAGTTAGGAATTGTTCTGATTTTTTATTTTTTTGGGACCAAAATTGGTATTTTCAGATTAGAAAGTTCAAATTCAATAAACTCATAAATTAAGAGAACCAAAAACATATTTTAAGTCTGTAGTTTATTTCTACTATTTTGTCCCTATTTTTTATCTTCATATGAACAATTTGATACCATGACATTTGACATCATTTTCTTATATAATATTATGCAACAACAGTGTTATATTTTTCAGCGAAACCCATAGGCCCATTTTAGGGACTACAGATTCCCACCCATACCGTCCCATCTCCTCCACTTCCCTGATGGACCTCCCTCTTTTCCAACTTGTGTTTTCAATAATGTCCACTATTTGCTAACACAGCACTCCCTTTTAACTAAGAAATTCTAACATGCACCTGGAGTAAGCATTTCTTTGTGTTCCAGCATGGGCCAAAAAGACATAACGAGTCGCACGTAAATAGGATTCACTTATGTGGGTCCTATACCATTATGTCTTCCTCTCATGTTGGGATAAAAATTTCTTCTTACTTCAAATGTATATTAGAATTTCTCGCTTTAGCTTAGCCAAATATTAATGAATTTTGGTGATGTCTAAAGCAAGCTACCCAAAGAATTTCTAATCCATTGGTGTGATGTAGCCAAATATTAATGAACTTTGGTGATATCTAAAGCAAGCTAGCCAAAGAATTTCTAATCCAATGGTATGATAGAACCCTTTTGATAAGTTCTTCCTTTTTCTCCAACATTCCCCCATTGGACTTTCTTTGATTTTGCAAGGAAACCCGGGAGTTCAGTGTAAAGGCTTCTAAATATCAAGCTTTAAATGTTTTTAGTATAGTAATTGAAACTCAACAACTCTTGGTCTGTGCTAAATAGCATATAGTCATTGTTTTTACTTAGTATCTATCATGCATACAACCTCAACTGCCATTTCTAACTTAATTAAACTAAGCCAAATGAAAAGCCTGAGACAAGAGTTTTATACCAGAACACATGCTTTATCCTAAAAGAGTAATATTCCTATATATCTCTAGTATCTTAAATTTTGTCAATCATAACATTTGTCTTTCAATTTTTCAATGTAAGAGAAAAACACATACTTTTGTTTAGGTCTTTGTATAGTCTCTCTAAAAAATTAACGCTACAAGAAATTGAGGGTACTAAATCTCATATTTATGTTTAAACTTATATAGCATACTAAAAAAACAATGTCATTTATGTAATTGTGAGTTTGCAGATCTGTAAATACAACAATTTTGTGACTAGCAGTCTAGCATTATTCAAAGCAAAATGCCAACCAAAAATAAATTTTACATGCTATTCAACCATGGTAGTAAGTACTAAACTATAATAGGCTATTATATGTTAACTTTGTTATCATACTTTCTTCAATTTTGATATTAAAAAATAATTTTAATCAATATCACAATCTGACTATGCATTTAGTGTTTGTTAATTGATTGTAGGGTCAACGTTAACCCAATACTATTCAAAAGACCTGTCTTTAGATATAACAATTTTATTATATCGATTAAGATCTTTTGTAAATATGATCTCATTCATATGGATCCAAACAAATTTATTAAATTAATTAAGTTGAGGTAGAAATAAATCACTTAAAATAAATTAAAATCAAAGGTTTTCTAACTAAGTTTTTAAACACATTTTCATAAATGCAACTTTTATAAAAACTGCTTATCATTGTGTAAATCGATTCATACTAAAAAGTGTTATGAAAATGAACGTGAATCGATTGGGTAATCGATTCATATAAAATTGTTTTGAAAAATGTTTTTACTGAAGATTATAAGTTTTTCTGAATTGATTTGATATTTGATTCATGATTTGTTGATATAATAGTGTGAATCGATTCACATATCGATTTTGTCATAAAATTATTGATGATATTCATAAACGAATCAATTCATGAATTGATTCATAAGTTGATAATTGTTTTGAATCAATTTACAGTTTGAAAATTAATTATTTTTTAAATGTTGGTTGCCATACTATAAATAGAACTTAACCTCATTTCAAACAAATCTTATATAACATATATTGCCAAAAATTAAGAGAACACAGAGCTAAAAGTCGATTTATATCTGCCTTATCTTTTTTCATCAAATTAAGTCATTCTTGAATCAAATTGAAGAAGAATACACATTGGATAATTGAGATCCACATTTCAACTCAAGTATTGTATTTTCTAACTTGACATCTTGTTTTTGTTTTAGATTTATAGGGTTTAAAAATCTAAGATATAAATGGAGAGATTGATCTTTCCTTTCTATCTTTTCTAATTGTGAAGTTGATTATAATTTTAGAAGGTGTAAAAATTTTTTATATCTAAATTGATTCGCAAAAGCCGATAAATTATTGTGTGAATAATAATAAAATAAGGATCATCTAATTAAGGATTTGATCAAATAAATGTATACTTCAATTGTCATTTTCAATTGAAGTAAAATTACTTTAAAAATTCTGATGTTCTTTATTTTACAACACTTATTTTTCATTTGCACATATTCTACTTAATAAATTGATTCTCGCTTATCAATTCAATTAATTACATCAATTAATATAAATTATAATAATTTTCTTTTAAATTTCTAAAAGAAGATTTAAGTTTTTCGTTGAAATTCAACTAGAATCAAAACCAAACAGGACCAATATCATAAATTGTAAACTCCAATAAAAGGCATCAGCACTGAACCAATCCAAAGTTTCCCATCTCTCTCTTCCAATTCGCTAATGAACCTCAAGCCCTTTCCTTCAGTATCTTCTAAGACGTCTAATATCTCTCCTTTATCACTTAGCTTTATGGCTGTAGCATGAGGCTTTCCCACAAACGATGAGTGCAGTTGTTTGAAGCTAAGTGGTAACTTCATCAATGCCTTTCCCGCCCATGAGTTCGAAGAAACCCATTTCGCAAAACGGTTTCTTTTGGCATGTAAGGCAACCCAAAACTCACCTCTCGAATTTCTTCTTACGTTATCAGGGAACCCTGGAAGCTCAGCAAAAGTATCAACTTGACCGGCTTTATGTCCTTGAAGCCAAAGCCTAAGGATCCTGCAAGTAGTGGTTTCTGCTACCAACACAAATGATCCATCCTTGCTCAATGCAACACCATTGGCAAAAGCAAGGCCGCGTAACAAGATTGTCACTTCTTTGGTCGACTTATCATATTTCATTAACCGGCCAGTCTGATCTGCACTGAGGAGTGAAAGCATAAATTGCCTGCGAAGAAAAGCCACCAAACAAATTAGAAAAGAAAGTTTGTTTTCTGGGGAATGCTCTTCCATTATTACTTATATATTTATATTTCTTTTCAAGTTTCATAGCATCTGCCGGTAGTAAATTCTTTAACATAATGTTTGATGATACAAAGGCCATATACTGGCAACAAGGAAAATCAGCATTATTGCAGCAAGTCAAAGGAAGAATGACAAGTATCAATAATATAAATTTCTTCAACCTTACTAAAGCATTTTTGCTTTTGATTGAACAAATAGTTTATGCTTTGTTAGCAATTTCCATTTGAAAAAGGGGGGGAAAAGGGAAGGGTGGTGGAGGGGGCTTGAAGTGAACTAATCTACAAGCAGAGCACTACTTAGATCATAAAAATGCAGAACCTCAAAAATATAGGAAGAAATGTGTTGTTAGTTTTAATTAAGTTACCTTCTTTGGAAGATTGTGCTTGTATCCGTGAAGTAAATAGCATCCTCGCTAATGTCCATGTCATTGGTGAAGCGTATGGGATGACCTTCAACTTCTGTTATCACTTGGGTGGCCAAACCCCCTGTAGGTCCTACTACTTGAAGGCCTAGGTAGGCATCAGCAATGTACAGATCTCCACTTTCCTTATCAAACCTTAATCCTAATGGCCTCCCACAAACATGTTCCAACTCTGGTGCAAAAGGCCGTACACAGACGGACCTTGAAAATAATGAAACTAAATTTATTAATCTCAGGAAGATATAAAGGATATCTCATGGCTACATGTATGCATCAAATATAATGTCATCACATAAGGAAAATAGCAACAAATGCCCTCAGTAGCTACCTTCCCAACCGAAAGAGACCAATTCCCAACATTTTCCACACTTGAAAAACAACCGAGGACAAAGTTCAACGGGAAAGAACCAAATAAATATTCATTATCATTTCATCTGCAAAGCTGCATAAATCCTTATATGTACTAATAGTAAACCCAACAGACAGAATTTTAACAGAGACATTTTTGGGTAGCCATAATATAATTTGATGAGAGCAACTCCTTGCAAGTTACAATTGATAATCCATAAAGGACAGGTTTGCTAGTTAAGTGTTTCTACAGAGAGAAGAAACGTAATCAGCATGCCTCTTTAGTTTGAACCCATCACTTCTGGCCAAAAACAGTTCAGTATTCACCCAATCACCACCTAAGCTAATACAAAATAATTCATTCAAGCAATAACCAAATCACTTATTGAATGGAAATCTAGTGACCATATTACCACATTAGATAAGACTAAAATCAATACCCTAATTCACATTCTTCCATAATCATATCAAAAAGGAAGGTTTTAGAATAAACTACCTGTTAGAAGTGGTAACAGCAAAATCAGTCCAACCTCTAGCCTCTCCTTCCCACTTGAGAATCCGGCCATCGGCGACGCCGGTGTACGGTCCTTCACCGTTGCTATCGAAAACAAGGCTCTCCGGACCGACGGCTCCAGTTACATGGAATATCTGAGCTTGGTGAAGCTGGTCCTTCGAACCGGGAATCGAAGGGGGCACAAACAAATCATCGATGTTGAAGGCAAATATAATGGAGAAAACAGCAAGTACCGTTGCACCCAAAATCACCTTTGAATTCATACCTACTGATCTCCTGCTTCTTCTTCTTCTTCTCCTCTGGCTTCTACCTCTGCTGACTTCTTTTGAAGATACGCTTCTTTCTTTTTGGAAAATCGATCTCGCAGCGTTCCAATGTAAAATACATGTGATATGTTGGCTTAGTCAAAGTACCGGGGGTAGGTAGGATTCTGATGAGCACCGCACGCGTGAGACCATACGGTCGAAGTCTTCTGATCTCGATATAATTAATCTGTCGGCCTGATTTTATTAGCGCAATTGCCCAATAAGGGTCCATCTTGGGTCAGGTTATTGTCAATGCTCGTTCAGGCCCAAAACTAGGTCACCCGTAAATCTTTTCGGCCAGACCAAAAATAAATGATTAAATTATTTTATTCAATTTCCTAATTTTACTCAATTTCTAATTGGATTTTTACAATTTAAAATTTTTGAATCAAATATTTATATTTTTCTTTTATTTTTTAATCGAATACTTTTTATTGAATTTTATTAGTAAACCTTTGAATTTTACCTTCATAACCCTCTAATTTTAAAAACCAGAGCACCCACGATCCCCTTTTGCTAAATGCTTTCCTAGGGAGATCTAACCGACGTCAATAAAAAATCGCAATTCAAAATAAATTAGTATCGTTATTTGAAATTGGTCGATTTATTTAAATTAAAAGCAAGTGAATTTTTTTATGAAAATAGATGATTAAAAATGGATGTGAATTTCTTAATCACATTTAATTAAATATAATTAACTAAAATAATATAATATAATTTTTTTTAAGATGTTTGATTTAAAATTTATTTTCTATGAAAAATATAAAAAAATCCAACAAATTAAATTACTTGTAAAATGAATGATTTATAATGATTAAAATAATTTAATTGAAATCAATTACATTATATGATTCGATTGAAATCAAATCTGTTAATAATCAAATTGAAAATTGTGATTCAGTTGGATTTTTTTTGTCTAAAATATCGTCAAGTAACCCGAGCCCACCGAGTCTAATGTAGCACATGCCGCATGCATGATGACTTCTAAGATAGATATTCTGGTAGCAAGTTCCTCGACTTGGACATTTTATCCCAACAACTGAGAATGAATTGAATTGTCACAATGTAACTATGAAGACAACAGACACCAAAGAAGGATAACTTTCGGGGCCCACCTCATCGTTGCAATCCTTTTGGATAATTTCCGCTTTGATTGCACAGTTCTGCTGTTGTCAATTTCTCCCTCTCTTTTGTCACAACCAAAGTTGTGTATGTGTGTTTTTTTATGTTAGTTTGTTTAAATGGAATGAGATGAAATAGAAATGAGAAATGGGTTTGTATGAAATGATTATTAATTATGTTTGATATGATTAAATATGGAATGAATATTATATTTTATATTTATGTTTGATACAATAAAATATTATAACAATAGAATAAAAAATAAATTATAATAATATTCTTATAAAAAATAATAAAAAAGATTTCAATCTCTTATATTATTAATAATTATATTATATATAGGTTAAATAAATGATATTATAATATCAATAAAATAATAATTATATCTGTTGCATGACATACGATGTATTCACATGGATATATTATATGGGATTAAATCTTATTATCTATTAATTATTTGATTTATTTAAATAATTAATTAAGATAAATAAAGATATTAATTCTAAATAGATTTATAATGATGGTTGATTAGTATTTGAGAAACATATTATCTATAAATTGATTTTATAAATGATTATTCCTTAAATTAAGGTTATGAATTAATTGAAATGATATTTTCAAATTACTTTTAAGTAGAGTAAATTATTCAAAAAAAAATAAAAGAAAAAATATGTGCTTCCCTTAACTATCATTGAAAACATGTTTTTGATCTGCTCTCCTTATTTTTTACTCTCAAAGGCACCATTTAAGGTTTATGAGACTTGATATATGTAATTTGTATTGTGGTGGATTCTAATAGCCCCTTTACAATCATTAGAAGAAGTGTTTGTTCATGATTGTAATTCTGAAGTAAATTTGAAGATTAAGAACATAGATAAGTTTGTATGTATATAAATTGTAATCTAAGTCAAGGTAACAAAATTTTTGCTGTGAGACCCGAAAACTGCAAGAGATAATTATTAAATTCCAAATTTTTGTAGTTATGCCAACAACAATATTAGAGCCATGATTGACTTATTTTCATGTTTATGTGCTATATGTGAATTTTCTACATATTTTAATTTTTGTTTTCAATTGTACTACATGCTAATATGTTAGCATATGGCACACAAATATACAAATTTGTTTGATGTGTTTTTGAATTCACATGCTACTAAAAATATGAATAAGTTGTGTTTAAAATTTTCACCAATTATAGTAGCTTTTTTTAAAAATATATAAAATTGAAATAAAAAACTCTTCGGATCTGTAAGCCCCTAAATGGCCTGATTGGATCCGAAGACTAGAAGGCCAAGTTGCCGCCGCCTTATCGTCAAGGCAGGCTTATTTTGCCTTTGATTTTTTTTTTTTGGGACCTTTTTATATGATATAAAATTAGTTTTTATACATATAAAATGAGAAAATTATGAAAAAAAGGAGAAACTTTGTGTTTCTTTCAACATACAATAACATTGGATATTATTATTATTGATTTTTATTTTTATACATTAGTTTGTATTTTCTATCTTTATTTAACATTATTTTTTAAATAATTTATTTATTTGTTAAATGGAAAATAAATCTTTTTTTGTTGATCATTCTTAGAAAAATATGTTTTTTTTTGGGTAAATGACTTTTTATTTTGATGTACATATTAATTTACAGTTTATATCTTTTATTTGAAATTATTTTTTAAATATTTTATTTTTATGTTAAATGAATTTTTTTGTTTGTTTCTAGAAAATATGTTTTCTAGATAGATGCGTTTTAATTGATATGCTCATTTATTTTTTCAAAATTATTATTCATTTATTTGTTAAATGAAAATTTTTGTTTTTCTAGAATATATGTTTTTTTTTTGCCTAGATTCATTTTATTCTAATATATTCGTTAATTTTTATATTGTTTTATATATGTGAAATTTATTTACAAATATTTCATTTATTTACTAAATGAATTTTTTTTTATCTGCCTTCAAGAGAAATATTTTTTTCTCTAAAAAGAATTGTTTCTTTGAAATGTACTTATTTTATGATATGTTCATTATTTGCATATTTTTGTGTATGCTTCTAAATGCTTATTTTCATTATTTATTTGTGTGATTAAATAATGGTATTATTTTTATCTTTGTGATAAATGCATTTTTAGAAGTATTGAATTTTGTTAAATTATTATGTTATGTGATATATGGATATTCCAAAATCATTCTATATATATAGAGAAGGTAAGACATCCCTATTTTATTATATAAATTGATGTAGTAGGAATATTCAATTATGTAATATTCTTTTAAGGGTTGTATTATATTTTTTGAAGCCTTATAAAGGGATGTGATTTTACACAAACTCGGTATGTATATATATATTGTATAGTGTTAAGTCCCAGAATTAAAAAAAAAAAATTGAATTGCGGAAAATTAGATTTTGCCCTTTACATCGTTGGATCTATTTTTAGATTCTTTTTAATGAATTGCATAATTATAATGGTTTCTTTGACAAATTCAAGAGAAAGATAATAAAGATAAATATTACAACAGATTAGTGATGTATGTTTAAATATCCGCAAGTGTACGATGTAGTTGTAGCTAGTACCGGCAAATACGAGTCGGTCCCACAAGGAAGCTATTTCAATTACTAGAATCCTTACAATTCAACTATCCAAATCAATTGAGAGAAAAAGAAAGTAATAAAGAA
>JANHAO010000539.1:0-40288 GCA_026873985.1 Saraca asoca | reverse complement strand
TTATTATACTTTGCTTAATTATTTGCCTGCTACCTTTACATTAGATCTTTCTCTTCTTTTGCTATTTTTATTTGATTTAGGCATCCTATATTGCAAACATCTAGTAATTGAAAAATGAGATCTCTGTGGAACACGACCCGTATTCGCCAATACTAGCTACAGCTACACCATGCACTTGCGAAATTACAACATCAGGAACAAAGTTATGAGCATCCACATCTATAAAGAGTAATAGCATGAATTCATGTAGTAATAAAACACAGAGGCAATGGTAACCACCATAAGCATGAATATCATACACATAATGGTGTTGTTGAATAGATGGCTCAATATCATATAGGAGTAAAAGGAACTATATCTCACTTATATAGCAAAAATTTTAACCTATAATAGTAACTCGTATGCATGTCTAAGTGAGCAATAACAGATGGTTAGTCCAAAGGGTAGTTACAAATATGTCTTAGAATGTTATAATGTAGGCATGGGGCTTATACAATAAAATTCCCTAATTATGATCAAAGTTACTCATATAAATAGAGGGAATAACTTTTTGAAAGCTGGTAGGTGAAAAAGGCATAGTCATGCATTTCCTAAGAAATTCTTAAGAGTCGAGTTAGATATAAATCCGGAAAAGTAATTATCATAAAGTATGGTAGTTGCTCATGTAAACTGCAAAGGTAATTACAAAAATTCCATGTTTGAGAGTTTGATTGGCTCCACTCCATAGACCTAATAAATACAAATCAAATTGTCTTGATATTCAAACATTGTTTTTGTAGTCGCTAAAATTTAGGATGGGTAATGCAGGTAAGTTTGAATAGATGGAAAAAACTCATTACTATGTGTAAGCTATAGAAAGTGGGGCAAGGAAGACTGAAGAAGAACAAGAAAAAATGCCAATGACATCTATGTCGTAGAGCTAGTATGCATTTCATAATATACACATAACACAAAAGTACATTTCAATCATAAGCTTACTTTACCACATGCATCAACCAACACCCTTACATGTAGCCTCACTATAAAGCTAAACATTACATACTGACTTTACAATGTCACACAATCAAAAATCAACATGAAATAGGTCTAGTAACAAAAAAAAAAAAGAATACAACTTAACATCTCTGCCTAATATGACACTAAAAATGTGATGGGCATGTTACCACCATGAGAGGTCATGAGCATGGTAGCCTTAAGCTAACCTTCTTTTGATAGCTTATTTGATCTATAAGGATGTTCTCTCCTTATGTTATCATTCATTAGGGCCTTTGTTGTTTCCTCTTTCCTATAAATACTTAATCTAGAGGACCAATTGAATTGGCAAGTACCTCAGGAGGATGCTACTAGTGACCTTCTCCATCAACTCCCACATATGTCAATGTTCCTTCCCTCATTCTTTCATTTTCTTAGGTTTTCCTAGAGGGTTTACCTTGCCTTATTGGGTGAGATTTTCATACGGTCCATGTTTTGCAACTCTACTGGATCTATGAGGGCTAACCTCATTGACTAATCCTTCTCTAGGTTATCTACCATTGACCTATTTCTGGTGTGCAAGATGCCTCCTTACAACCTGTTGCAATGGAAGGAAGTTAGTTGTCAACCTCTCCATCAACTCCAACAGAGGTAGATGGCCCTTCATTCTAATCAACCTCTTAATTCATGGTACGTATTTTACAGGAGTCCATATTGCCACTGATCCGTGTCTTCTCCTAAGGCTTCAACATCTCATATGCATTAATCATTAACTTGGTAATCAACTTAACAAACCCATCCTTGAACATCTATAACATATGAAGAAATAAGTGAATGAGAACTACATCTTCCACATACTTTATAAGGGCTTAGTATCATAGTAAACAAAGTTACAATCATACTTCATATAAGAAAGTAATGGGTCTAGAGGACCAACACAAAATCCTTGTGTAACATAAATAAAAGTATTTACATTAGTGAACATCATCATTAAAAATGTTTGTGCCATACTTTTTCAATAATACAATATTAGGTGTATGCCGTTGCTACCATGCATCACCAGTATACCTGACATGTGACAAGAAATCCATATGGAGGACATTATGATGAATAGATGATTATTGTTATGGGTAAAAATTGATACTTTATAAATGGGCTGGCAAAAAGCCTAATAACCAAGTCCAAAGGGAAAAGCCTAGCTCATTTGACCTTGAGGTCCCTAAGTGAAGATCACCAAGTCGCAAGCCACATGTTCAGCATAAGACAAAGCCAAAGCAATAATCCAGCTGGCTAAGAGACGAGCCCCAGCACTCATGGCCAATGATTTCCTCTGCCTAAGCTCACTTTGCCTAGAGCGAGCTCAGCCTCGCTAGCCGAAAGGACGTTAGCAACTCCAAGCCAGAAGATCTGGTTCGTGAAGCATAACACTTGGCTAGAAGTTCACTGAGGTTGAGTGAGAGACAGGCATATGTTAACTGGCAGACCCAACAGATAGGGCCCTACCCTTAGAAAGTAACCTACAGAAGCTGAATTGCAGGAGTCTATGCAGTCTTGTACATTTATTACTTGATGTAACAGAATTACAACTTGTAAATTTACAAATGTAACCTCCCAACCTCTATAAATAGGGGAAAAAGATCATAAGAGAGGGAACACATGTAGAAAACTCTGTAGAAATATAAAGAGAGCTTGTATACTATAACCCTGTTGAATTTAAAAAAGGGAAACTATAGCCTAAAGGCAAAATATAAACCACCATGGACGTAGGGGTCGATTGGCTTTAGTCGAACTATGTTAAAAGCTTCAGTGTCCTCCACTCTTCCTCTTTTTCTCTTTTTCCTCAGTTAAAACTTGCATTATCAGCCTGCAACTCAAGGGTTTCAAGAACCATTCTTGTTGACTAAGATTTGGATCCACAGAACCAAATTTTACCATCAACATTTTGGCACTAAAAGGAGGGCCCCCACTGCATTTCCTCTCTCATTTGCTATATAACTGCTATAGCAAGAAGAAGAGTCACCAAAAGCATTGACGCTACTATTGGCTAGCTAAAGGGTCATGAAGAATAGCATGGGTTACCACTGGGGGGCTCTACTTTCCTTGATCTAAATGCATCAGCTGCCCCCCATAATGGATGTTGTCACCAATATGGCACTGTCAACCCCTTACTAGCCTATTGCCCCTAAGACTGATGGAGTTCAAGATGGCACCTGTGTCAAAAGACACTTAAGATCATGGTAAAGAAGGTGACTAATGAGGTAAGGGTGTTGGCACATGCATAGACCCAGGGCTTGCAAAGATGAGTCAAGGCTACAAGGCCCTGAGGGGGACCCCTGTAGCCAAGAATGCAACGAGAGGAGTTTCTTAAAAGGGAACACCAACAAACTGGACCCATTCACTCGCACAATTCATGATTGAGGTCGGAGGCCCAACGGATTCACAAGAGCAGTAATGAAGGCGATCAATGACATGAGAAGTCACACCAAGAAGAAAGCTCGAGGCGGATCATGCGTAAAGTCTCAAATCATGATTGTCATTCCCATGACCAAGAAGATTCAAAGAGTTGTCGATCCTCTAGCCATTGGTCTGAGACACAGGACCCCATGATTGAAGAGTTACTTCATATGGTGCAGCGGCTTGAAGAGTGACCTGTGATGCAAGACCAATAGGACTATTATAAAGAAAGGACTCCATTTACCAATGAGATAGAAAAGTAGCCCCTCCCTCACAAGCTCAAAATCCCTGCAATCTCGTAATGCATTAGGGATAGTGATCACTATGACCACCTGGACGCATTCAACATCCAGATGGATCTCCAAGCAACTAACACTCTGGTCAAGTGCCTCGTCTTCCCAGCTACATTAGTGAACATCCCCCGTGTATAGTTCAGAAATCTCCCTGCTCATAGCATTGGCAGTTGGGAAGAATGCTGAAAAAAATTCATCGATCAATACAGATCACTGAAGAGGTAGCTCGTACTACCTTGCCACCTCGCAATGGTCTTCTAGAGAAAGGATGAATCTCTAAAAGATTACATTGCCTAGTTCAGGCATGAGGTTTGCAATGTGGAAAACCCGTCAGATGAAAGCATCCTCACAACTATCTCAACTGGGCTCCGTAAGAGTGGGAAGTTGTATAAAGATATATACAAGTCCCCAGTAAGGGACTTGGCTGAATTTTATGAGTGAGCAGCCAAAGAAATCAAGTAGGAAGAAACCTTCAGCTCAAAGAGGTCCGAACATGGGGACAATATATATAACTCTAGTCAGAGGGACAAAAATGAAAATGTCTAGGATGGTTCCGACTACCGACCTGTGAAAAAGTCCAAAAGCAAGTGACCTTAGCACAAAGGTTGCCATGATGGTTATAGTACTCTATCTGATGCTCAGGAGTGCATTTTCTTGGCTAAGAAAAATAGAGAGGACTTTGGAAAGTCCTAACCTTTAAAAACTCGTAATAAGCGTAGATGCAACAGAGATCAATTTTATGCCTACCATGATGAGGTTGGGCAAAATGCTTCAAAATGTTGGGCGCTCAAGGATGCCATTGAAGACCTCATCAAGAGGGGATGCTTGAGACACTATATGGTGCAATCAGCTACCCAACAACCTTAATAGCTACAATGTCTATGACTATAGCGACTTTAGCATCTTTTAATTTTCTTTTTAAAATTATTTGGATGTAAGCAAAGTATTCCAATTTATCTTCAGAATCTAATGTTAGATATTTTTTGAATAAATTTTTAGGAAATATAAGTACAAATTCACTTGGTAATCTTATACTAAGTGGAACACATCTTGAAGCTCTTAATGCTAAAAGTTAAACTTCACTTAGTATAAGACGAGCATGAGATCACCCTCAGTCTAGCACAAGATCACCAATTATCACCTTGAGTTTGGGACAGAATTGCCAGCCATTCGGGCACGAGATCGCCCTTAGTCTGGCATAGGATCTCCAGTCATCGCCCTTAGTCTGGCATAAGATCGCTAGCCATTCAGGCATGAGATCGCCCTCAGCCTGGCACAAGATCACTAGCCATCGCCCTTAGTCTGGCTCAGGATTGTCAGCCATTTAAGTAATCTTAGGCTGGCACAGGATCGCCAGCCTTCACACTCAGTCTGGCATAAGATCGCCAGCCATCACCCTTAGTCTAGCATAGGATCGCTAGCCATTCAGGCACAAGATCACCTTGAGGCACCATACATGTGCGTTTACTTAATAGCTCTCTAGTTGAGGTGCAGCTCTTATGTAACTTGTTGTTCACAGCTCTTATGCAACTTATTGTCCACAACTCTCATGTGACTTACTATTCATAACTCTCATGCGACTTATTGTTTACAACTATCATGTGACCCATTACTCACGATCCTCACATGACATCATACCTAAAGGCACATTCATGCAGCCTAATCAAGTGCTCAAATCTTGTACTATTTAGGGAGCATCAATATGTCTAAATGGACATTCACATTCACATATGTTCTTTTATGATTTTTTGGCTGAAGCTCATTCACTTCAATTTTTGTAATCATTTTAGTATTTGATTGTGATCTACTTGTGATGGCCTATATATCATTCTCAATAAAGCACTGGATGCAAAATATGAAAATCTAACACTTCTTTCAATAAGGTGAACTCATAAAAAGTTCATGACTGAATACAAAAGCTTAGAAATGAAGTTTAAAGTTGCAAAACTTTATTCTGAGAGGTCTAATTCCTAGGAGTTAAGGTGGGGTTATCTTACGTGACAGGCAGATCGTCCCTTGTTTAGTTATCAAGAGCTTTCACCACCTACGGATCATTCTCTCTTTGAATAGCTCCCTCTGCAGGGGGCCTCCACTTGTATATCTCACACCTTTACTAGAAGAAGAAGTCCTTACAACTTTTATAGCTTTCTTTTCAAAGCTCTTTACTTCCCTTAGGGTGTCCTCCCCAAAAAAGGAAAGATCCATGTTTAGGTGCCACTCCCATAGAGTACACAGGAAAGAAGGGCGTGTCTTTGATTCCACTTTCTCTGTTGCCCTTGTGACCTACTCAGTAGTCTCAACCTTGACCCGGTCAACCTCCTCTTGGTTTAGAGTAACCTCTTTTCTGGTTGCCTTATGCTCTACCCTAGCAACCTCATCCCGTCGTGCTATGGCTTTAAATCATCGCATTACTGAATCATGGCCCCAAAGTACCACATCCAGATCGCCCTTTACTCTAGATAATTCCTTGATGGCTTTATTAAGCTCAGATGTGATGGCCTCACGATTCATCACCTTGTGAGCTTGGGCTTCTTCGGCTTCCTTTTGGGTGACTTCGACATTCTGCACCTTATTTTCTAGCTCCATGACTTTTGCAATCGCAATAGCCAAATCCTCCACGAGTCTAGCATTCTTCTCCTCCGATGCCTGGAATGTCTCCCCCATCTTCATGATTCTCAGCAGACTCTAGAAAATTAAATGAATCAAGTGAGATCACGAAGAAGCAAAATAATCAGAGCGAAAGGATGCCACTTACCAGTAAGCCTTGATGAGTGGTGTATCATATAAGCCCTCCATTTGAGATCTCGTCTGTTTCCAATACTTGGGGGCTGGTGCAAGATCCCAAAATCTTTTCCTCATTTTCCTAAAAAAATTGAAATATGCTTGCATATTTGGGTCAAGGCTTGAATAATGTTTCTCAGTCATAACTTTACGAGTTATTTGCTTTGAAGTAGTAGCGCCTTTTTCCCTTTGTTCACTTTCCACCTCTTGGCAGGGGGCTTAATTACGACTACGATCTCGACCACTTTGACCACCTTAGGATTCGAAGAGGGAGTTAACTCCTGAGGAGACATTACAGTCAACACAAGGGATTAATTTGAAACAAAAGGGGCTACCATACTGTCAAGGCCTAATGAGGTCGCAGTGACCTCGACTTCTTCAGACTCATAGGAAAGTGGATCCTAGAGAATGAGCTTCACCATGCTTTTGTAATCTTTGAAATGATCTGGATCAATTTCTTTGACTTGACAAGCTCTGATCTCTTTAGTGAGCTCAACACTCAATGATGGAATCAGTCTGTAGGATCAAAGGAGGTCATCATGAAACTTTAGATCATTTTTCAAGTCACCGATAATAAAGAACCAGTGTGATACTTCAGCCTCCCTAACTTCAATCTTTGGCTTCACCTTGCCAGCCCCGACTGCAAAGAGTAAAACAAGACATCAAAAGCAATGATGTAAAAACTCATGGTAGCTCGTATGACCTCAGCTTGCTTACTAGGAGTCAGCACAAAACTAAAGTTATGAAAAGGACATAAAAACGGGCATGAAACATAAAACCAGTGAGTCATATAACTCCCCATGTTTAATTTACCCTTAGTGTCCCCTTGAGGCAAAATCCTATTAAATTTAGAATGTCAACCCAAAAAATAATAGATCCTATTTGGATAACTCGTACTCCTAATACTATAAAGATGGCACAAAATTTTCATGGATGGCGGCAGGAGATTGTTTCTCAAGTATATGAGAGCCAAGGAAGTGAGTTAGTAATAGGAGGTCGAGGTCAGCTAGAAGAGACAAAACTTCAATTTATTCAATAAATGAATGATGTATGGATGAACAGGAAATCTGAGCCCGGCATCAAGATGATGAGTACTAATAGTAATTAATCCTCAAGGAAGATGGGCTGCATGATCATTAGGACATGGTGCCATAAGACAACAGCCTTATGGAAAAAGGAATTCCTCAACTATGTTCTAAAGCTCATCCAGCTCAACGGTTGAAGGGTAACGTTTAAAAAATAAGCAATCCAAAGAGCTTCCAGCGAGCTATTGTCTTTTGCCAGGATCGAATTGGAGAGTAGATTATTTAGAGATCTCTCTGCTTCTAGAGGTCACTTCGACTGGGATAAGCGCCAGTTCCTCATTTTTGGCCAAGGGATAGGGTTCATTGTCATTCCTACTCGGTGGCCTTAGCAATTATGAGTTACCATCTACACCAAGAAATGAGAAAAGAAAGTGGTCAGGTCATCGAAGGTAGACCATCCTTGAAACAACTGCTCTAACTAGAGTTGTCCTATGTAGCAAACCACACATGCCACAAGCCACCATTCCAAACCTAAAATATTGAAAACTCAAGGGGAACTTATCCAACAAAGCCTTTCAAATCACTAAACTCTGGGAACAGCAAGCTAAACCCAACAATCGATAGACCCTAAACTAGCAAGATTCTTAATAGCATACAAGCATTCACCATTGAACCAGACAATGCAATACTAGAAAGCAGTGAAATCAAACATTCTAAAAGTGAAAGTCCAAGAAAGGTTTACCGTGCCAAGAAAGGTGAATCAGATCCCAGAACAAATGGAAGCAAAGTGGATTTTGAACTAGACAATTGATTGACTACTACAGTAATGATCAGACTAATGGAGCAGGAGGACGAAATCAGAGACTGTTACTCGAGAATCTGAAAATTCAGAGCATCAAATGAGGAGGAAAAGGGGGACTTTCTCATCTGATATAGCTCTAGTCTCCCCACCATTTGATTCAAAGGTTAGTTAATTGTCCATAATCCGATGATCTTGGAAATTCCCGGGCTTTGTAATCACTATATTGGTAGTCATGGGAAAGTGTGCATGTTAAATGCAGTAATGATGGCATAAGCAAGCAAAAGGATGGAATAAGAATTTAAATGACAATGTCGCATATCGTAGTCTTCAGCTTTCATCAGCGAGTTGTAACTCCTAGTCTACAAAGCAAACTAAGAGTTAAAGAGCTAATGTTATGGGTAAAAATTGGTATTTCATAAATGGGCAAGCAAAAAACCCAATAAGCGAGGCCAAAGGGAGAAGCCCAGCTCGTTTGACCTTGAGGTCATAAAGCAAAGATCACCAGGTCGCAAGCCGCGTGTTTAACATAAGACAAAGCCAAAGCAATAATCCAACTCGCTAAGAGACGAGCCCTAGCACTTCTAGCCAATGATTTCCTTTGCTTGAGCTCACTTCGTCTAGAGCAAGCTTGGCCTCACTAGCCAAAAGGACGTTAGTGATTCCAAGCTAACAGATTTGGTTTATGAAGTATAACAGTTGGCTAGAAGATCGTTGAGGTTGAGCGTGAGACCGACATATGTTAACTTGCAAACTCGACAGACAGAGCCCCACCCGTAGAAAGTAACCTGTAAAAGCTGAATTGCAGGAATCTATGCAGTTTTATACATTTATTATTTGATGTAATAGAATTATAACTTGTAAATTTACAATTGTAACCTCCCAACCTCTATAAATAGGGGGAAGGAGATCATAAGAGAGGGAACACATGCAGAAAAGTTTACAGAAATACAAAGAGAGCTTGTATACTATAACCCTGCTGAATTTAAAAAAAGGAAACTATAACCTAAAGGTAAAATATAAATCACCATGGACATAGGGGCCGACTAACTTTAGCCGAACCATGTTAAAAGCTCCAGTCTCCCTCATTCTTCCTCCTTTTCTCTCTTTCCTCAATTAAAACTTGTATTATCAACTTGCAATCTGAGGGTTTTGAGAATTGTTCCTGTTGACTAAGATTTGGATCTACAGAACCAAATTTTACTGTCAATAATTATGGATCGTAGGATTTAAGGTACAACCTATACGTCACCAATATGTCTCTTATGGTTACTAGCATAATTGATAGGCATCGTGAGGATGTTGGTAGGATCCATCAAAGTGTTATTGAAATGTTATTTAACCCCACATGATCCAAAATAAGGCTCATCATGATGAAGACACACAATACAAATAGCTCAGCATTATACCTCATAAAGGATACGGGCATATTTTATAGATTACACATATGCAACTATGTCTTAGGATGAGGTTACGATTTTGTATCATATGTTTACTACCATGGTGAATAAAAGTTACTAGTGTGTTCAAATTATCAATAAACGGAATAAAAAAAAGAACAAAAATAATGGACATCATGTTCTAACATATATGGTTAAGGTTACAAACTTAATTCATGTGTCTTATCTATGGGACCATATAAAGCAAAGGACATCATGAGGAAGAAAAGATGTCTGTATAGTTCTATAAAAGCAAACCCTAATATGTATGATAGACTTGCTATCATCCAATTTAGCAATCACAGATGTGTCTATACCAATTGACATCTTACCAAATGTTGAAAGAAGTCTACAGTTGGAATAAAAATTCTAGCATTACATGTTGGATGCAGAATCCCCTACATTAAAGACAGTTAACATTAGTTGTGTTAAGGGCAAAGTTACATAACAAGATACATGTCTCTTAACATGATCTTCAAATGTCTATGATTTAGTAGGTCACTTTCCCTTTCCATTCTTACCCTTTCCTGGATTAGTTTGGTCTTCTAGTGAAATATTAGTTTGTCATGCTCGTTCACAACAAGAAGGCCAAGTGGAAAAATAATTGAAGAATATAATCTACAATAAACCCATTGGGATAGATCTACTGTGTACATGTGTATCAAACAAACATGACATAGATGAGATCCCTAAACTGAAAATAATTACCATCATAAAGTAAATATAACCACTTATACTTTTCTTGTCATTGCCATTTGCCTTAAATTTTTTTCATTTTATTCACCAAACATTGCAGAAGAAAGCCAACCTAATGGTATTCATCCACATGGTCAACATCGACTACTATTTTCAGTAGCCTCTTGTTTTTATGGCTAAGGTGGAGTATAACAAAACCCTCAATGCAAAGAAAAGGAATCCCCTCTTAAGGGTCTTCTCCCATGATTTAGTGAAATCATCCTTCTCAAATCCTTGAATTTCATCGAACTAGACTCCCATGTAACCTTTTCAAGTTCCGTAGTGAAAATATTGACATTGTATATAGATTTCTCAATCACAAGGAGCCTAAAGCAATATTTCATTCATAAATTTCAACATATGCACCTCTTACAACAAGGCAGCATGTACACCAATCAAATCTTTTCACTAATTCATGGACTAAATCTAGAAATTGATGTTCATAATCTATATGAAGGAATGCTTTGAAGTTCATCTTGGCTAAAATGTCTTTTTCCCCTCTTACATCTCATTGACAAGTTTCCATAAAGATGATGAAAAAGATCTTGTAAGAAAGGGTAATTAAGGGCCAAATAGCATATTTGAAATTATAATAATGATTTTAGATGACACATTTCTTATACGGAAAATGATAAAATTAAATTCTTCTCTTTTTCATTGTGTACATATCTTGCCTTTTGATATCATAACAAGTGCTCCTTCTAAAACAAGTTCTATGTTGATTTTGCCGCATCCTTGTATCTAGCTTTCCACTCCTCGGTTATTGCCTTCTAGTTTTATATCACCATGTCATTTCCTTACAAAATTGCACAAACTTATTTTTAGCAAAACTATAGACATTTATAAATAGCTTCAATATAGGATATGGGATTAATTACCTCACTGACATGACGATGTTGTATTTAGTTTTTCTTGTAAAAATCGTTTCTTCAATACAAACCAAATGTATTAGAGAATATGCAAAAATATTTATGGTGACAAATATCTCATGGGACCTTTTGAGGACATATCTAATACCTATACATGTTAAGTCCACTGATATACTTATTGGAGGGATGTGCTTCACTTTGCTCTGTTGTTATGGTTACTCCTCCTAAATCATAAACTAACAATTGGGCAAGAGGATTATGTATTATAAAAAAAAAGTCATCATAAGAACAATTCTCATGTTTCTTCATTGGACAATCAAAACAAAGAAATCAGCCAAAAAATCAATTTAACAAAGCACATTGAACATGAATGGAAAGGTCAACACAAACTAATGACAATAAAATTAGCATGTCAAGCAAACAATCATGAATGATTGATTGTCACCAATGGAATTTCTTTCCAGATTGTAGGGGTAAACTAGCAAAATGTAAGGGACTAACATATTTTGTCTAGTTTGCAGTATATTCTTTTGTTGGTTGTAACTAAGATTAGTGAAATCCCTATCATATATAAGATAAACCATAACAAACAGCAATGTAGTCAAACATTAGAAAAAAAAATCAACTATTTAGGATGTTATTGCAAGATATGATTGTCAAAGGTTGCATCCTTAAACAACCAGTGTGAATAAGGAATAGACGTGCAATTAAACAACTTACCTCCATGGGATCTTCTTTATATGAAGTAAACAATCAAACAAAATTGAAACCTCCCTTTTACTCAAAATGAAACCAAATAAAGATCTAAAATAAACACTAGGTGCATTTAAGCTATGCTAAAATAAAGGTGTTTACTCATGAATTTAAAAAAAAATTAAAGAAAAAAATGAGGATAATAACAAGCCAGTAGTACATGAACAGATAGGAATACATGGCATAGTAAGGATGAACAAACCAATAATTACATGATTAAATGAACTTAATATATGACAAAAGAAAATGGAAATAAAATATGACATGATCTTCTTCTCACCCTCAAAACAAAAACACCAAGAATTTTAATCAAACAAAACACGCGATATACATACCTTAATTGAATTTTCTTTTGGTTGCTAAAAGTGCTAACTAGGATATTCATGACATCCAAATCAAAATCAAAATATATTTCAATAGCCTTATTATTTGAGTTTTAGACCAACAGATAATAAAAAAAAATTACAAAAAAAAACAAAAGGAGCAAATATTCCCAAGAAACCAAACAAGCATTTCTCAAAACCATCAATAAAAAAATTCAGCAAAAATTCTAAAGGAACTTGCTACAAGATGACTACAATCAACATATTCAAAAATAAGGAAGCAAATAGCTCACTCTAAGAATAGATAAAGTAAACAATATTTTGCTGATAAAAAATTTTATCCTAAAAAGGTGACAACCATTTTCTTAATTACTTTTTCCTAAGTATATCAATTCCAAAATGACAAGATTTTGTAGCATAATTTCAATAATCACCTAAAGGCAAAGAGGGTTTACCAGATCTATTTGAGGAAGCTGTATTTGATCAACTTGACCTCAATCAGAAACTTGTATATGGTGGTAAGGGAAACTGAGCTACTAAGTATTGACTTAGGGAGCTAGCAAGTGGTGGAAGCATTTTCCTGAATTGCTACCTTCGAGTACTTTAACAATGTTAACTACAACATTAGTAATAGTAATGAGAATACACATTAATGGTTAGAAGAAACATCAATAACAACTACTCTTTCAGTGATGCAAATTTTAGTTGCTTAAAAAAAGGCATTTCCAATACTGCCTAGTATTGTATTGCTTGCATCAATAAGTTACTAGTTACCCTAGATGAATGGTCCAAATCAAATGTCCCACCATTCAATGACTTTGATTGTCTTCCCTTATGGAGGCAGTACTCAAGCTTTAATTATGAATCACCCATTGTTACAACTTCTTTATAAAAATTATCTTAAAATTTTTATTAATAAATTTAGGGGAAATATTTCGACTTCACATCCACAGGCTTTGAAAACAAATCTTAAATTATACAAAAACATTAGAATTAACATTCATCATCTACTCAAATTGCATAGTTTTTTCATAAGCTTTTTAAGTTAAAATCACGATATTATTATATATTAGTTTATCACGTTATTTTTCACACATTATTTCTACATTATATAATTAATAAAAATTAAATTAGATATATAATAAAATTATAATTAAATGCATAAAAATGAGCACAAAATTATGTAAAAAAAATGATTTAGTAAACTAATATTTAATAATTTTATGATTTTTGATTAAAAAGATCATGAAAAATTATGTAATTTAGCAAAACAGTTAATTAAATGGATAATGTATATTAATTTTAAGATTTTATATAATTTAAAGCTTTAATTTCAAAATTATAAAGTTGATTAGAGTAAAATCTAACTACTTCAAAATTAAAGGAAGTTTTTTATATTTTTTTCATTAATTTATAGAATGTCATGTAGAAATTACATAACATTTTCATACAAAGTTGAAAAGAAACATGCATTTGATATATTAGATGAAAGTAACAAAGTAAACATTTAGCTTCTAATTTTTTTTGTACTTATATGAACAAAATTTTCAATTTAAAATAATAATTTTCTTGAAACTATTGACCAATTAAAATCCTTGTTATTAATTGATTTTTAAAAGCAAAAGGAGAGAAGTAAGATATTGGCCAAACTTTATGTTCTCTCCCTTACTAGCTAAAACCATAAAGAGACAACAAAAAAAAAGGGGGGCATTGGAATCTTGGACAAGGGCAATCTAGAAAAAGAACAACATAGAAAAATTTTAAAAAAGGAAAAAGAAGGTGATGAAAAGACAAAAGCATTCATATTGACATGAAAAAGCACTTGAATATGTATTCTAAGATTAAGAATTTATTTTGCATATGATATGACAAGTTGTGTATGTTTGACATAATGTGATAATGAAAGATTCGAGATGATGAGCTGGACACCATCTCCTCCACTTTCAACCATCGTAATCTATCCAACACCCCCACCGACAGACATTTTTCTTTGCTCTCCTTCATTCCTCCACTGACAAAGACTCTCGGAGTAAACTCAATGCTTCTTGAATTGACTTTTATACCCTCAATGTTCCACTAATTAAGAATCCTAGGATTTATAGGCTATATTTCCATACATACCAAAAACTTTTGTTTGCGTTAAAATTTATCCTAAAAGCAGTAAATGTTACAAATTTTATATGTAACAAGTATATGAAAAAGTATAATTACATCATAAAATTTTTTAAAAATATTTAATTTTTTACATGAAAATTACAACTTTTAATAAAAATAGTTAAAAAAATATACCATTTTTATAAAATCTGTAAAAGTATATTTCCAAAGCTTATGTGTAAATGTGATGAAATCGTTCGGGTAAGTAGATATATTTAGCTTACTTTTTTTTTTGTTTTATTTTGAACAATTTTTGTCATGTTCAAACGGTGTTTCAATTAATTTTATGTGCTTAACATTGAAAAAAATAATTTATGCAGTACCGAGCGAAGCACCTGCACTTTTGGATCATTCTTTATTATTAAGAAACTTAATTAAATTATTATTACTGTTGATCATTATTAATATCCGATAGAGGTGGATTTACGTTGGGTTAAGTGGAATTTTAAAAAAAAAAAAGAAATATAATAAATTGATTGAATTAAAAATTTGATAAAAATTATATTTTTATATAAATTTATTCAAATTTTAAGAAATAATTTATAAATTTTTTATTTTCTTCATAAACTTTCTTACAAAGTACAAATTACCACTGACCCTAACTCTCACTAACCGTAAATCTAGCGTCCGCCCCTAATATCCGCTACTGCCTTCTTTCTTCCGTCCTTGTTACTAATGGTATAAATTCATTTTTCATTTTTTTAAGAAAATAATAATAATGAATAAGGTTTGGTGGGGTTCTTAAATGTTGGGGGTCTTCTTCAATTGGAGGGGCTAAAAGCCATTGAGTGAGACTTTCGGCCGTAACATCCTCATTAGTAGCCTAGTACTGAAAAAATATGGTTAAAATAACATGAAAATGAGTTTAAAAAAAATACTAATAAAGATTTGATTGAGTCACGCTTACTTGTATAAAAAAAAAATTACATAACTTTTCAGAATAATATTCTTATTTATTATGTGAAAATGTATTTATGATGTAATGTTAAAAATATATCTACGATAATATTAAAATAACTTACAAATGATTATATCATATCTTAAAATAGAAGCAATGCAAGAGAATACAAACAACTATGATGTGTGAACAATAATTTTACTTACAACATTACGAGAAAAATGAACCTCACCACTCTACCTAGTAGTGAAGCTCACTTGTTAAGTGAAAGCCATTGAATTAATTAATTGGGCACCTAATTTTCTTATATAGAAAAATTAAAAAATTATTTTCTAATAATTTTATTTGTTTAAAGATTATGTTATTTTTATGTTAGTTTGCATCCATTTTCACTAATTCAATTTTTGAAAAAGATAAAAACAGGTCCCTTTCGCTTTTGACTTGTAGGATTCCCGAGAAAATTTACTTCAAGCAATATCTTTTGTAATGTTAATATTGATATACATGCAATGTATTTGCACATTTTATATTCATTCCTAAAATCTTTTCCTTTAAAGTTATTTTTTTATATATTGAAATATTCTCAGAGTTTAGATTTGATATATTTATTTGATGTAAAATTGATATACTAACGGTAGATAGGAAGACCTATAAAATTGTTCTTTTTTATACATTGAAATATCTTACTTCAACTAAAACATATTAAGATTGGTGGCCATAACAACCCAATTTTTACAAAATTAAAACTCTATTTAATTGGCATTGATATATATGCGAGCACGTATGGTTATAATGTAATGGATGCAAGGTAAGTGGTTGATTGTTGGCTGTTGAGGCAAGAAAGTTGTGAAAATTTATTTTCCTATCTTTCTGGTGTGGAATCATTCATTTTTTTTTTAATTTTTTTTTTCGTAAAGGCAACCAAGAAAAAATGATGAGGTGCACAATTTTCTATCATGAATGATAAATCTTAATTACTGGCTCGGAAAGAAAAGTAAGGTAGATCAGAAATTTAGTTGCAACTACAGCTTGGCATTTATGAAAAATATCATTGTGGTATTAAATATAGGCCCCTTTGTGGTCCCGTACAAAAGTATAGCATTTAACTTTTGGGATTATTTTGATTTTATTAATGTTTTTCAAAACTTCAAGGGTTCCTTATTTGTCTATTTTTGTTGTTAGATGTTGTTTTTTCACGACAAATCATTTCAAGTATTTAATATATATGTAAAATTTTGTACATGAATTAATCATATATCATTACATTACTAAAAAATAATAATAATGTTATTGTATTTATAATTTTTTTTTAATCTTGAAATTATGAATATGTGTAATTTAGTGCATTTATTTGAATAGTGAAAAATATTAATGTCACCTTGGTTAATGGCATGTCTTTTTCAAAAAAAAAAAAAAAGTTTAGAAGTAAAATAGATTATTTAACTTTTAAGATAGAACACGTTGTCAATTTTTTTGAAAATTTATAATAATACTTATAAATTATTAAATTTTTTAAAATTGCTTACAATGAATTCAAATTTTTAATATAAATAATTGAAGAAAATAAATCTTACCGGTGAAAATAACCTAAGTCAGTAAATGATATTTTCAATAACTAGATTATTATTAAAAATTTCATTAGATTCATACATTTGTCCAATAGAATATGGTTTATGATTGAGAATGGTAAAGTTCTCTGCACCACTCAAAAACAAAAAAGCACCTTTAAATAAAAATAAGGTAATTTGTTTAGGGATAAAAAAAATTGTTTTTAGTCAGTTTACTATGTATTTGTAACATTGTCTTTGAAGAAATACTGCAATGATTGAGCTTATTGCAAACAGATGGAAAGACCAACGATAATTAGAAAACAGATGGAATGTGATTATAAATTTATAATATTAAAAAAAAAACATGTTACCATCTATAGGTTAGTTTTAATCAATTAAAATTATTGATTAAACCTCTTGAGTTGCTTTAATTATAATGTTTCTCGTGTTTTAAATTTGAATTCTATTTTACCAATATTAAAAGGTTAAAAAATTTAAAAATATCATTATAAGCATGTAAAAAAATTTGTAGCATATCTCAATCTTAAAATAGAATGACCTATTTTACTCTTAACTATTTTTAAAAAATTATTGTTCACATTTTTATTCAAATTCTTAACTCACATGAAATTGCATCATTACGCTATTTTGATATAATTATATTATTTTGGTATGTTAACTATAACAATGTTCAACAATAAGATGTCTATTGTCTAGTTGTACTTACTTGTCATTTCCCTTTTTATTTAATTGGATTGGAAATAAATTGAATCACTTGTAATTCAACTCAAAATTAGTTCAATAAATTAAATTTATGAATTGGATGAATTAAATTTGAATCTAAAATATTAACATGCTTGTTAGATGAATCAAATTTGATTTATGATTAATTCAACTCATTTGATCTATAAATCAACTCAATAAATTAATTATATTTATAAAATAAATCAAGATATTGAATATAATATTATATATTATACAGTATATTTAAATGAATGCCAATAACATTTTTATATTAATTTAGAATAAATAAATCAATTAAATCAAGCTAATAAACTAGTAATACAAACTGGTTGATTCATTTTAATTTAAATTTACTTACTTAAGATTTTGACTTATATGATTAGATCAAATAAACTATTGAATCAAGTTGAGTCAAATAATTCTTCAATTTAATTTAATTTAAATTCACACAAAAAAATTTAATTCATTTAAATATGAATCAAATTTTAAATTAAATCAAATTCATTTGAGTCGAGTTAAACTAGTTTACAACTCAATTCAATTTGACTCGACTTAACTTATATTCATCCCTAATGTTTGAACATCAAAATATCAAAATCTTAATAAATCAATATAATATTAAACATGAATAAAGAAATTTCTTTTAAAGAACAATTATTTTCACATCCTTAAAAGAAAAAAAAAAAAAAAAAAACCTACTTGATAGTCATGGTTGCTTCTTATATTTTAAAGAAAGAAATAAGCATGGTTTTATTCTTATACGAAAAATATGATTAAACTATACAGCAAATTTCTGAGAAAAACAATTGGATTAGATTAAAATTGTAGTTAAAGCAATGATGCATGTCTAGAGGTCACATTCCGGGATCAAATAAGAATCACATCAATAATTTTATATCCCATAGTTTATTACATACTACTACAATTATTGTAATATTATGATGTTAATCAAGGTAAGAGATCATGATCAAAGAACAAGTATATATCACAAAAATGGTTATGCACAATACTTTAACGTCTAATCACATAACATAATAACATAATTCTAACACATTAGAATAATAATCATGAAAGTAATTTATTACATTCCTTGCTTTATAATATAGTACGATAAGTATGGTGATATTATGACGTTTAACAAATTATATACATACAATTGGCCAAAGAAATCATACATATAATAAAAATTTAAAATATTTACAACCACCTATTATTTGAAATATATTATATCCATATTATTGGTTAAATAAATCATACATCATACATGTAATAAAAATGCACATGCCTCGGTGATAACAATAGTAATAATAGTTTAAACAACTACCTAAAAAAGTGTTTATAATAAACCTACAACCTCTTTTTGTTTATAATTCCAAAAATATACAATAAAATAGAATTTAATTTTTTTTAATATTTAAAATAATCTTTTATATATAATTTAAATTAAAAAATTTATATTTATTCCTCTAATGAAAAAGTAATGAATTCGAAATCCAACACGATACCAACATAAACTATATATAAAGATGAGGAACTTTTACTTTCACTAAACAAAGGAAACATTGGATAACAGGTGACATGTTAGGCCGATTTTGAATTTTTCTAGCAGTCAAATTTACAAAACTACCCCAAGATTTGCTGAAAATTATTTTTTTTTTCTACTTTTTATCAATAAAATTTTATTTCAAACTAAATTAATATTCTTTTCCACTCTACTTTTTCACTCTTCATGAAGTAACAAAAAAAAATGTATGAATTTGGACTGATTTTCTTATTAACAATAATTTAACCCCTTATTTGGAATAATTAAGAATAAGATTTTATTTTGTTGTACAGTAAAATAGCCTCGCGCGGACGAGTCCCCAAGAAACCAAGAATGACTCGCGCGAACGAGTCATCGAGGAACCGAGGACCAGTCCTCGCGCTCAAGCAAAAGAGCCCCCAGGAGTTCATACAACGATAACGAGCGCCGAACCCTATCTCGCTCGCACCGCTCGATTGGGGTCTGAAGGGCCGCACTCCAACGACAACGTGACTCAGCGGTAATAGGCTCGAGCGTCGACCCAGCGACCGTTCCGCTCTTACTCACCTCCTCTCTACGGCAAGCCTAATGGCTTCCCCGTAGAGCTCTCGCTTAAAACAGCAGAGCATCTTGCCCGACATAGTGGCAGCTACAAGCTTACATGTCGGCCTAAGAAAGCCTGCTTCACAGACTCTGGCTGGAATACGATTTTCTTATTGTCTTTTCTCATTTATTTGATATAACACAACTGTAACCAGTATTTATTGCATGTAACCTCTCCTTCTTCTATAAATAGGATTTTTTTGTTAGCAGAAGGGGGAGAGAAGTGAATCTTGTAAACAGAAACTTCTGTAAATTATCAATAAAACTTCCGCCGTGGACGTAATGTCCGGTACTGTCCGAATTTGGTCGAACCACGTTAAAAATATTGTCCTTCCTTCCCTCTCTTCCTCTTGACCATTTTCCACAACACTTAAAGGGTGGCATCGATTCCTGAAACCCACATCCTGTTGGCTGAAGTTCTGGACCTCCATACGAGTCAAATTTCGACGACAACATATTTCATTTGTAAACAAATTTTCTTTTAAAATGGTGTTTAGATTTATGTTAAAAGAGATTTCATTTCAGTCATTCCATTTACAAATCTTATTTTAATTAAATTTGTGTTATTATGAAATCTATCAAATTTATCAAATATTTTATTAAAATTTATTTCATTTTGCCTAAAATACATGTTATATCATATACTTCAATCTTATTTTAACATTTTATTTACTATAATACTATCAAAATCTATTTTTTAATTAAATTTCATATATTTTTTAATATGCCCCAAACAAAAGAATTCATTTATAAATAAATTGAAATAATTATTTTTATATAATTTCTGAATAACAGAATTCATTTGTAAATGAAATAAAATAAATTCTACTAAAATGAAATGAAATCAATTTAAAAAAAATAAAATATAAAAAATGATTGGAGACATCTTTTTCATTCCATATTAAATAATTTCTTATGCTAAAAATTCAATTGAAATCTTCCAAAAAAAAGTTAATTTATCATTTTTTTTAACTCAATCATTGAAGGAACATGCCAAATCATCATCAATGTGAATAGATAAGAAAAAGGATTAGATATAAAATATTGGATTTTCTTTTTTTAGGAAAAAATAAATGCCTCTCTTTAAGTGGCTACCAATATAAAGTTCCAACAGTAATTATTATTCCAATGCAATCTACGAATGGCCACAATTCATCCCAAAAATAGTTACACAATTATATAATTAATTCGTTATCACAATATAAATAAGTTCAACGGATAAGATGGCTTACGCGGATAATATATCTTAAATCATTGATATTTCAATTACTTAAACACAAAAGTGATCAATGTGCTTAAAAATTTGTCACAAAAATTGTTGATTGCAATTCAGTAATTGCATGTAGAAAAAAGTTATAAATTTCAATTTTAATTTAGTCCTAGCATATTTAATATATTAAATTATATTTATTATATACTTTGAATCAATTTTTGTTAAGTATGTTATGTGTATTAATGAATTAACATTATTAATAATAAATTACAGATATTGTAATACTGACGACATTAATCTTCTATCATACATGAAAGATAATCCTATATTTTTGAACTTAAAAACACTTAAAAGTCTCAATTTTTTTTTACACTGTAATATAAATACAATTGCAATCAAAATCACAATTAGGAATAAACCATCTCTTTGAAAATTTTAAAAAAATAAAATAAAATGGTAGTTTTGTAAATAGATTCATTTATGTGGGGAAAGGTCCAGTCAGAGGATGCGTTGCCATCGTCTCTGCGTGGCTCCGAAGCAACCGTGGCCAAAAGGTGAAGTGGCGAACAATTTAGGAGAGAGAGAAACTAGAAAGAGAAAGAGTGTCTAGAGAGAGAGAGGAATTGGGGGAGAGAGAGTGCAACGCTGGAACTGTGGATAAGGGCATCACGGACTCGCATTCGTGTATCTTAATTGACGCTCCCACTTCTCTCTCTATAATAATTTCTTAATATATTCACTTTTGTAATTTTATTAAAAATATGATTTTTTTTCCCTTCGGGACACTCATGCTGCGTCCACGTGTTTACCCAACCTCTCCGTCTTTGCTTTCAAGAGCAGAACCGAATAGAAGCAACAAGAAGCCATCCACTATCTCTCTCCTCGTCAATGTGTCTCTGACAGAGAAAGCCCACTATTTCTAGAGCGAGAAACTCAGCTCTGAGTTTTTTCGGGCACCCGAATGAGAGTTTCAGGGTTTTGTGAGTTTCTAAGTTCTTGAGCGATTCAACACTGTGTGATTCTGATTTTTGTTTCAGTTTTCCTGGAAAAAAAAAAAAATTCTTACTCTTTTGGTTTTGGGGAGATGTACATAGCTTCCATGCGGAAGTCTTTCAAGGACTCCTTGAAAGTGCTTGAAGCTGATATCCAGCACGCCAATACCCTGTAAGTTTTTCTCTGAATTTTCGGTATTTCTCGTGGGTTTTGTTTGTTCCCTGATGATTCCTATGTAAATATCTTTTTTTTTTTTTTGTATTTTTTTGGAGTTTGAAAGTGGTCACTGATTTTAAAAGTTCAGACCTTTCATTTTTTTTCTGGGGGGGGGGGGTGAATGATGATTGCCCTGTGAGATTTTCCGGTTCATTTGCCGGGGTTCATAGTCTGATTTCTTCTTTTTATCTGTTGCTTGCCGGGTTTGGTCAAACATCGACTTTTCTTCATAAATGTGGAGCATCCAATTTACTGGCCAATAATGCTTGAATGCTTTAAGTAAGGTTCAGTCTTGATTATTCAGTCAGTTTTTTTTATTTCCTCTCCATGGAAAACTTCATACTCTAGAAACGCTGAACCAACCGAGATAATTGTTGTGTTACTAGCTGCTTTTTCGATGGCTTCATCCCATTTTGATAGTTGAACCTGAACATTACATTCGCCCTATTGCGCTATTTTGTCGTGTATTTTCATCTATTTAGTTCATACTTCACTGATCTATCGACCCCAGAGGACCTAAAGTTTCATTACTGCATGAAAATGGGAAAAGTTGTTCTAATCAATTTCGTTTGTAGGAGATTTTCTATTTTTGGTTGTATCTGTGATATTTTCCCTTACGAATCGTGTCACATTGTCACCTGTGGACTGGTGAAATGGTGAATCGGTGCCCTGATAAGTTTGGCCGTCTGTCTCTAGTTTTGATGCGTTGATTTTGAATTTGATATCAACTATTATTTTTAATCCTCTGAATGTCTGTGCGTTCTCATCTTCAGTCCAGCTACATTTGCAATATGTCAAGTAATTTCTGATTCTCAAGTTAAATAGTGTGTTATGAGTTTTTAAGCAAATTATTATCGTGAAGCTTTAAAGCTAATATGTGAATGGCATTTTTTTAAAAGATTCTCATTTTCCTTCGTATGACCCCTTCTTGTCAACAAGGTTGGTATCATATATATCTGCATTTGGATGTGTAGGGCGTCAGATTTTTCAAGGGAGTATGATGGTGCATGCCTTCAGATGAGGATGTCCTACAGTCCAGCTGCACACCTGTTTCTCTTTTTAGTTCAATGGACGGACTGTCATCTTGCAGGAGCCCTTGGACTGTTAAGAATCCTAATTTACAAGGTAACTTAAATGTGCTTTCTTATTTTGTGGCCATATTGCAATGAGAAACTGGGTCAATGTCACAAATTTGCATTATGCTATAGGTTTATGTGGATGGGACAACCACCATGTCTACCCATGAAAGAAGAGCAAGCATTAGAGAATTCTATGGTATCTCTTTCTTTCTAAAATGACCCATGAGTTAGTTTGCATTTCAGCATCTATTAGTAAGTGATGTCTAGAGTTTTTGTTTTTGAACAGCGGTGATATTTCCATCTTTATTGCAACTTCAAAAGGGTGTCACTGATACTGAGGATAAAAAGCAAAAGGCTCTTTGCATTGAGAGGTATCGAAGAAGAGATGATGAAGAGCATAGGCAATCTTCAGACATAGACATTGAAAGAGAAGAAGAATGCGGAATATGCATGGAGATGAATAGCAAGATTGTGTTGCCCAATTGCAACCATGCTATGTGCTTGAAATGTTATCATGAATGGTACACTCTCCTTCTTTCCCCCAGTGCGCTTAATTGCAATATCATGATTCCTTGATATCAAAATGTGAAAAATTTATGCTGTAGGTTGTGTTCTGTTTGTTGTTTTGATGCCATATATTTAGTATTTGTGTTTGAAGCCGATAAATTGTAATTATAAAAGCTTGCTTTTCTTTTTTTTTTTTTTTTTTGTAGATTTTGGTTTGTCTAGGTTGTGAGATCCATAATTGGTTTTGAAACTTCTGACAATGTAAGGTAGAATGCTTCTATCTTGACAGAGGTAGAGTGTATGGGAATGGTTATGATAAGTGAGGTAGTTTTAGTATACCGTGCATGGTTGTGGGTTTGTCGTTACATGCATAATGTGTACAGAGATGTGGTTGTCATTGTTCTATCCTACCTTGGTGTTATGATTTGTTTACTTATCTCTCTCATTTTCTCTTAAGCCACGTAAATGTGAACACTCAGTTAATAAAAATGAGAATAATTTGGTGTGAGGAATCAGATACGAGAGGTTGTGTGCTACTAGCATGGTTGGCGTAAGTACTTATAAGAAGGGGGTCCTTATATATGTCTTGTAGAAGGCTTTTTGCTGAGTTTTAGTCCTGTATATTTTAAAGTTCCTCAACTGAAGATGTTATAAACGCATATCATGTGCAAGGAGTCAATAACCATCATTCACTATTTTATGGGAGGCAGGGAGGGACAGGGACTTCCCAATGCTAACTATGATTAATTTTTGGTGATATAGATATTACGTTTTCATTTGTTACGCTGGATAAGACAGAAGTGGTTCCTGATAGTGTCTTCTGTGAGGTAAAGATACTTTTGAGTCCTTTATTCGTGCAAGGGTGGTGGGTGGAGTGTTGTGTTCAACTTTTTTCCAAAATGGGGAGCTATAGGGAAGGAGGTTTGATACTGGAATCCATAGGTGTTCTCTGGAGCTAAGCTGTATTTGTAATGGAGCTCAAACACAAGCTTTGGAAGAGGGTGATGGGCATTTAGCCTATGCTTCATCTGCTTGGTGATGAAATTTAGGTCATTTGTAAATGGGCTGTACATCTGTAGGCTATGAGAATTGTTCTTTAAACAATTTTTTCAGAATGTGTCTTACTTTATTTTGACTTACTACAGAAGTGTATTTGATGCCACTGAGGGAGACCTGTCATATCTAGATGAATTGCTTGTTGGGGATGCAGGATCTGTTCAGGCTTAAAAAATTTATTTCCATTTATCAGAATTGGACGTGTTTGATATCTCCAATATCTAGTTTAAATTTTACATGACCTAGACTGGTGGTATTTGTTGCCCTGCTGCCATGACTTGAAGTCTAGTACCCTTTTATGGAAGGGACACTCAGGCATCAAGGCTTTTTCTGATTTGAAGAATTGAATCAGGTTTTCTCATTGTACTACATGAGTCATTGGAAAGAGAACAAGTTTAGAAAGAAAATTATAATTGCTATCTCTTTTGGAACTATTTTGTGGTACATATCACTGATTATTGTTTAGTAGGTATCTTGACCAAAGAGATTAGCAAGGGGAAAAAAAAATAATAATCAGTTTTAGTCCTCCGATATAGGTATCTTGATCAAAGAGACCGGTAGGGAAAAATTAATGATTGAATTGGCGATATGTTCTGGATTCTGTAAAACTGTCAACCACACAAGCCCCTACTTTGAGGTTTACTTGCAGCTTATTTGTTCTAGTTATTTTTATTTCCTGATTAGTTACTCTGGCATTTGAAAGTTTGGTTGATGCATCATACCCCTAGACATGCATGTCCTAGCAAGTGTTTTATTACATGGTTGAAATATGTAATAAATGTGATATGTCATGCAGGCGAACAAGATCTCAGTCATGCCCCTTTTGCCGTGACAGTCTTAAGAGAGTGAACTCAGGTGATCTCTGGGTGTTCACTGATAGTAGAGATGTTGTAGATATGGCAACAGTGACAAGGGAGAATCTAAGAAGGCTTTTCTTGTACATAGATAAGCTGCCTTTGATCGTTCCAGATTCTCTTTTTGACACGTATGATTCTCACCTAAGATAAGTGATTGCAACTCACCCAACCTACTGTCTGCCGTCCCATTGGATGAGTAGTTCCTTTTCGAGTTACTTATATAAAAGTCTGGATTTTATTCGGAAAATTTAGTTTATATAGAATTTAAGTGCTTGCTTCCCACTTCAAGCAGAAGTTTCCAACCCGGCGTTATTATGGGTTGGCGGTGAAGTTCGGATGTTTAATTGTATCTAGCTCATTTGTATATCCCTTGTACAGACTGGATTACTTGTTAAGAAGAGATTTCCACATTCTCTGTTCCTGAGACATTCAAATGTGAATCTTTCTGACAACACCTTACTGTTCTTCTTTTCTGTTTCTCAATATGAATGTATTAGACTGAAATACAAAGTATTATTTGTCACCAGTAATGGTGGGTTTGTATCTAATATTATGTACTCTTGGAAAGCGTAGTGTCCTGTTTGTTATGTTTTTCTCCTATTTGCAGTGTTTCCTGCTTATTTAAAGTAATTTACAAAAGGAAATTGTCGTTTAGCCCTATTTGCAACTTACTTTTTATATGATTTAAATTGTGGCAAATCATAACCAAAGCAAAGGTTGATTTGAATAAAAATCTAAGAGCTGTTGTTTTAGAAAAAGAAATGAGAAGATGATATGATTTTATGGTATCTAAACAAACCATAAAATTGAGTATAATATGTAAAGAGAGAGATGGTGAGAAGAGTATGGCTTGATGTCTTGATCATATGGAAAACAATTTCTTTTTTAAAAAAGTGGGTGTTATTTTTTGTCCTCATTTTTTTCTTCTTGCAAGTAACATTAAATAAATAGAATATCCTTTATTATCTTAAATTTTTGAAATTATAATAGAAAAAATGTAAGCTATCCTTGGGTTAATTGCATTTAACATTTACACATTATTAATTTTTGCAAGCAAATTTTCAATTTTAGATAAGTGGTAAATTGTATTCACATAAAGTTTTTTTCCATAACTTTAGGAGGAATTTAAGTATCTTATTATATCGACACAAAGATAAAAATATAAAGATCACATTCATAGATTTTTTTACTTACACTGAATAAATAAATTGTATCAAAATACCTCTAAAATGGGGAAAAATGAAACAATAGTACATAAATCATTACTTCCAACTTTAAATTACAAGACCTTCACACTATATTGATTTTTTTATAAATTTTCATATCAAGCTAAGTATTTTTGTTCCCTTAAATAACTTACAAGATGGATGTTGAACGTTAATTGTAACTACCTCAAAGTTGAAAAATGCTAATTACAAAAACTAATAATTTTATAAATATGAAATGCAAGTATTCTAAAATTGAAGTAATAATTTATATATTTTCCATTATAACATAAGTAAAAAGGATATTTTCATGTGGAAATGCTTTCAAAACAAGCTAAATCTAAAGTTGATTCAATCGCTAATAACCTCCATAAAATTTTTTTAAAAAAATAGTGGGTTACGTTAAAAGTCATAAAAAAGGACAAAATAAATTGGTTGTCTTTTGAAAACACGTGATTATGTGAAGAAGAAGAAGAAGGCGGCACGGACATTCGTAATGAGCAAATGTTTAAAAGAAAATAAAATAAGACTTATCAATTCATATAAAATTGGTAATAAAATGAGTTACACTAAAAGCTATAAAATATTTGGTCGTGCTTTATTTAAAAAAAATAGTATAAATCCTTAAATGTATTAATTTTGATTCTCACCTTTGTAATAGAAAGATTAAAATTTTTATGTAAATAAGTTGTGTTATTAGTAAATACAATTATGAATATAGTTATTCCCTTTAAAAGTTTACACAATATATTGTAAAAGAATTAAAAATGCTGAAAAATTAAAATTCAACCCCCTTGTTTTAATAAGCGGAAATTAACCGATGTAATTAGTATGAAATCAGATAAATAAATGCAGGTGGTAATTGCTCATTTCGTTTCAACTATATAGAGTTTTAAGAAAATGAAGTGGGCCAAATTGGCAAATTGGCCATTCAAGTTGAAAGAATATGCACTAAAGTTTATGGGAGTCCCCTATAAATAGTTCTAACCTCGTGGTTTAGGGTATTTTTTAATGGAAATTTTACGAATTTGACAATTTTACCCTGTGATTAAACAAGTAGAAACAGATCTGGTTATTATCCTCCTCCATGGGTTAGGGTCAACTCTTCCTATCTATTTTATTATTAATGTTTGTTCCCATTTAATTTATAACACAGCCTAAAATGATTTGTAATTTCCAAACAATTGACCACAGTTCGATCTGTTAGGATCAATTAAAGAAGTGGCTATGACAAACAGTCTTAAACATAGACCAATCAATTTATTACATCTGATCGATTGACTTATTCATAGAATTGGTTAAAGAGTTTAGTGAATAAATTATTGAACCAGCACATGATAAAAGGCATGTCCCAAACATAAGTGAACAATGTGATTATAGTAACTACCTAACGAAAATCTTGTTGATATTACCAATACACTGAAGACACTTGGTTACATTTCATTTATTCAAGAGTACACCAATTGGCACGCGCAACACCTATATATACTGAGAAGTATTTCTTCTTCAAATCATCTTCACATATTATTGAAAATCTGCTTAGACACTAGATTGATCGTCGAAGCGTGCTTGGTGAACCATTTCTTCATGTGCGATTAACTTTGTTATACTTACAGGTTGCTTCTCAGCCCTTCCTCGTTTTGCTAGTCAGCTTCATCAAATGAAAAGTTTCAATTTATATAAGAAAAGTCATATTTATCACGTTATATAATTAAGTTCCATTTTTTTTCTAGATTATCAACGGTCTTTCTCTTAATTTCTATCGTACTATTGTTATTACTTTATATAAGTAGGTGATAATTCTTTTGATGTAACTCATATTTCTCTTTTTATAACAAGAAAGGAGTCAAAGGACATATAAATGAATTAGATTTGTGACACGACCAAAAATGGCCAGTACTCTTCAGTCATTCGACCAATGGTTAATTAGTTAGGGTTTAGTAAAGAATCAGCATTTGGCAGACTGCCTTCTGACTAATTGTCTACTCCTTTTGGTCGAATGGCCTAAGGCATAGGCTTATCAGTCGAAGAATTTCATAAACCAACTATTCAACTAATGCATGCCAAAAAGTGTAATCAAGTCTACATGAATAATGTGACACCAGTAATCATTTAGCGACATTCTCGTTAACATCACCAATGCATTGTAGATAATAGCTCATTCACCTAGAAACACGCTAATTGGCACATTCGACACCTGTATATACCCATAGGTATTCCTCTTCCCAGATCATCTTTACACACTTACTAAATGCTTGTAAGTTACCACTCGACCGATCTCTACATCATCAATTAGCATCACATTTGAGGGAGTTTCAATTTGTATCTTTCAATTTCTTATCTTATTAATCTTCTTCAATTTTGAAGAAAGAAAAATACAATCCTCTATTTTGGGATTGTAAGTTTTTTTTTTTTTAATTATTATGACCAACCATTTCAATATAAATTTTTTTTTTTTGCATCTTGTTATCATTAACCTCTATTTTTCTAAATTGGGCAAAGTTGTATTTTGATGATAACAAATGATTTTAATTGAACTAAATTGATTTAATTTCAATGGATCGTTTGTTAATGGCCTTAGACTTCTGGTTGAAGATGTAGATTAGATCTTGCTTAGTATATTTAGTAAAGGTTTAGACTTTTAGAATAAGCTCAAATTTAGGAGTTGTTTTTGGAAGGTTTGCCTGTTGCTTTAACAAAAAACTTTTTGAAAAATTATATTAAAAACATTGCAACATCTTACTAAATGATATACCATATTTATTTAGCTTGAAATTAAGGTTTTGGATTATTTTTATAAGGTTCAAAATAGTTAAAATGGTTTGAAATAGATTTGCAAAAGTTTAATTTTCATTCTCAAAACCTTGCGATTTGACTTAATATATTTTAGTTGTTTTCGCAATCATGTTCGCCAAAGTAGGGCAAGTATTCTTACCTTGCGATTTGAATCAAAATTTGAACTAATTTTCTGCAATTCAAATCGATTATTCAAAACTCTATTTTTGTGATTCTAATCACGGTTTTGATGCATGTATTCCTAGACTTACCAAAGGTTTACAATTTTAGGCAACTAGAATTGCATTTTGCCTTACATTTCGGCAATTCGAATCGATGCATTTAAATTTGAATGTCAAGATTCTAATTCTGCTCGAAATTCAATTTTTGAATTCGTGTTCATGATTGAGCATTCAAATTTTGTGCATAATAGCAAGTTTTTCACTATGTATTTTCATTTGTTATAAATATTTATTTCACACATTTTTTTAATATGAAAATCTAACTCTTCAGAGGCAAACACTATCAAATACACCTATCCTTCAATTATTTACCACATCTCTTATATTTGAGCTAAATTTAATTGAATCTAATTCTATTGAACTTCATTTTTTCTTGTAATCAATTCAAACACTATTAGGTTCCCAAGGCTAGCCTTACTAGGGTAGAAAAGGGATAGTCCTATTAAGGTAGAAGAGTGGTTGAGCTCTTCTTACTATTATTTGAGTGAGGATCTTAATAAGTTACGATTGTGATTCAGTAATCGTTGTATTCGATTTTTTTAAATGCTAGTTCAAATTTGGAGGTTTTCTATTATAGTAGATTCGAACTTAGTTGAGAGCTCGAAAGTGGATGTACTTCTTGGAAACAAGTTTTCAAGAGGAACCATTATAAATTAGTATTTGAATCTCTTTAGCCCCACTCCTTTACTTTATACATTATATTTTGTTTAGATTTATTACTATTCATAATCTTGTTAAATAATTGATATTGTGTTTGTTAATGTTTTTAATTTCTTTGTGAATAGACATTTCTTATTTTCAGATCAATTTGAGTTTTTGCTAAAATTCAAAAGGAGTTTGAAGAAAATTGATTTAAAATTATAAAATTCTAATGCCAATTCACCCTTTTTTTATGGAATCCCGAGTTACACATCTATCTCTTTTAAATTTATACCTTTAATATCTTTGAAAAAAAAAATAAAAGGATCCATATTAAAGTGAATTAACAAATGAATTTTCATGAGGGGTAATTGGGTAAAGTTGCAACTAAGAAACTGAAGTAGGGTCGGGTCATTTTAGATAAACAAAGGATTCATATCAAATATGGCTACATCTTACGGAAAATAGGCCCAATTTCCCCAAAAATAAAAACGAAATGCAACCCCAGATTCTCCTATGCCGTATTTAGCATGGTGCATGTGTGGGGCTGTTTAGAGATAAGCAATGCCCAATTTAAACACAGAGATAGGCGCAAAGAGAAGCAGAAGAGAGAGAGAAGGACATTGGAGAGAGAGAGAGAGCCATGGGGAGAGGGGCATACAGTCGGGAAGACAAGGAAGAAGGCGTTGCCATGGCCAACGACTTCTTCTGGTCCTACACTGATGAACCCCATGCCTCTAGGCGCCGTCTCATCCTCTCCAAATACCCTCAAATCAAAGAGCTTTTCGGCCCTGATCATTTCGCTTTCTTGAAGGTCTTTCCTTTTCTTTCTCTGCATTCCTTCCATTCTATGAATGAATCAATTTGTCTTTTAGATGATGCGGTTGCTGGTGTTGATGATTTTTTTGGATTTTATTATATTTGGGATAGATCTGAGGCAATGTGAGTGTGTTCTTGAATCTGATTTTGATGGTTTGTCATTGTTTTGGTGATTTTGTCAGTGATTTTTTTTTTTTTTTGGCTGCATTGCCATTTTGCTGTTGTGGTGTTTTCCCAATAATTTCAATTGTGGGTGTTGCATTTGGGGTGGATGGATGCGTCAATGTAGTAGCCTTTCTTTTATTTATTTGTTTATTTTTCTTTTGGATGGCGTTTTCTATGTTCATCTTCTCATGATCATTATCCGGAAAATTATGATTCTTGTCGATGACATTAAGAACTTCTGTTTTATATTTTCCAAATTGGATGCCGGCTTCTATGCATTTTGTTTACATCGTATAATAGAGTCTCGTTTTCATGTCTATTCGGTATCTTCACATTTCTTTGCTGCCCAACTTTCTTCATTCATGCATTTGACTTTGAAAATGAATCGAGTGTCTAATTTCTTCAAATATTCAATGATTTTTTTGACCGGCAATTCATGAATGGCCACTTTCTAGGCTTAATCTGTTGATGCATATGTTTTACCTAGAAATTAACTAACTTGTGCCATATGCTGAAAGTGATGCACTAATTAAGTGAATAATTTTGTTCTCCTAAACCACCTAACAGTTTTCATTGTAAATTGTGAAGTTGCATAAATCTCTTCTTGATATTATAATCCCCATTTGAGTGTCATATAAGTCTCTTACTTTTCTCAAGCCAACCCTCCTGCACAGGGCCATACTTGGATCAAGAAAAATAGTGTTCACGCTGGCATGCTGGCTTTTGCACACTATGCTTTTACTAGTTACTAACAAATTGTATTTCTTCAAAATTCAAATATATGACAGGAACTGTACACAATATTAGGACAATGATTTAAAATATATTTATTTTGGAGGGCTAAGATCAATTGATAAAATTAACTACTGTGTTATTGTTACTCCTGGAGTGTTAATTAATGCCTTTGAAATTGGGATTGTACAGATTACAGCAGTTGTTTTGCTTCAGCTTGGTACTGCTACTCTACTTCACAATTCAGGCTGGCTGAAGATACTTACAATAGCCTACTTTTTTGGCTCATTTCTCAACCACAATCTCTTCCTGGCCATCCATGAGCTCAGCCACAATCTTGCCTTCTCAACTCCAGTCTATAACCGCTGGCTAGGGATTTTTGCTAACCTTCCTATTGGTGTACCCATGTCTGTCACTTTTCAAAAGTACCACCTCGAGCACCATCGCTTTCAAGGTGTAGATGGCATTGATATGGATATCCCAAGCCACACTGAAGCACATCTTGTGACAAATGCACTTGCAAAATGTATATGGGTTCTTCTCCAACTCTTCTTCTATGCCCTTCGACCTGTCTTTCTCAAGCCAAAACCTCCCGGTTATTGGGAGTTCGTCAACTTCATCGTGCAGCTAGGCCTTGATGCAGCAATGGTTTATTTTTGGGGATGGAAGTCCTTTGCCTATTTAATCCTTTCCACGTTTGTTGGTGGTGGGATGCATCCTATGGCCGGTCACTTCATTTCAGAGCATTATGTCTTCAAACCTGACCAAGAGACATATTCTTACTATGGTCCCCTGAACCTTCTCACTTGGCATGTGGGTTACCATAATGAGCACCATGACTTTCCAAGGATTCCCGGAAACAAGCTGCACAAGGTGAAGGAGATTGCTCCAGAGTACTATGACAACTTAGCATCGTATAAATCTTGGAGCCAGGTGATTTACATGTATATTATGGACAGAACAGTTGGACCCTTTAGCCGAATGAAGAGAAAATCCAAGAAAACTGAGTAGAATGATCTCATATACATCTGATTTGCTGTGCATTACTGCAGATTTTCTCTCTTTAATTTGAGAAGAGATGCAATAGTGTGAAGCTATCAAAATGATGTATTGAAGTTTTTGACTCAAAGCAAGTCATTTGTTCATTACTTGACAATTCTAAGAGAGAAAATTATCTTCTTAGTTTTATATATATGTTCCCTCCTATCTCTCTTGTGCTTATGGGCACCTATCCACCATATTATTCCCACACACACCACTTAGAATCACACGACTGTGCATTCTGAAATTGGCTGTGAAATTGTTAGTGGCTTTGTATTATTGTTCACAAGTTGGATAGCGAATAAGCCAGGAGCTTCTAGCAGGTCCAAGCTTTTGCAAATTTGAGAGGATAAAGAACTTCAAAACTCTTGCAAATTGTTTTACTATATATTCCCAAAGCAATGAATCTTTGAAACGGATAAGAACTTCTTGAACTTAGAGTTGAGTATTTGAGAAGAAATTCTAGTACAATCCAATCATAACACATGGTTTTTACTTCTCTCCAATCAAACAAAGCTATTTATGAGATTGCTTTTCAATGTCTTAAAAAATAAAAAAAGTGAGATTTTTAATGCTTGTGGATCCATAAAACTAACAATTAAACAACAAAAGCTGCATACATTGTTCTATTGTATGAGAATAAGGATGTAGTATAAATGGAGTATGCAAAAATATTTTGTTTTTGAATTCAAATATTACAGGACTATGGAGCTAAATATTCCAGGATTAGTTAGAACACAATTCCTATTATAACATAGTTATTCTTTCTATATTTATGACTCGTTTGGCAGTTTTTCTACGACAACGACTCACAAATTTACCATTTGCAACCAGAACCTAGATATAATATAATGCACAGCTACAAAAGGAATCCTTTGACGTGAAATAAATAAGCCAACATTTACTTTTACATACAGAAGTAGCATTTAAAAGATCAGAATACTCTAGCTTTTGCCTGCCATCTATCTCCATTGCACACAGAGGAAAATTTGATACTTCATTTATTTGCATACAAAGTGTTTAAAAGTTTGTTACACAACTATGGTAAAAAAAAAATAGAGGAAAGAGGAAAGAGATCTCTTGCAGACGGAACCTTGAAAGATGTTTAAGAATCATACACTCTAGCTGTTGTTATTGGAGGCAATCCGGGCTTCTCCAACGACGCATGGCGGTGTTTGAGCATTATCCTTGAGTAGAGGAAGCCTAGCAGGAGGATAATCATCTTCACTATCATAACTAGATCCCTGTTTTGGTCTAATAGCTCTTAAAGCCATAGCCAGTAATACTGAAAGGCCCTGCAGGTGAAAGGCAGGCAATGTATTAGGCTTTAAATCAAGAACTAAATAAATTCAGTTCAATCAGTCACTTGACAAAAGATTATCTTCAGTAGACATTATATTTTGGTGATTCTTTTTCTACCTTACACTCATGGCCTGTTTGGGACCAAGAAATCAGGGGGGGGACTAAAATAGGAAGTTTGCACTCAATTTCTTTCGTTTCCTCTCTATTCTTCTCTCTTGTAAATAACTAATTAAAGTAAATGAGCAATTTATGCTCAAAACAAGAATTTAGAGGGACAGTATACCTGTGCTGAGATTATCGCCAGCCCTATCCATTTGCAAATATCCAAGTTTTCCATCACAAAATCTTTAAGATCATCAAATTTTCCGGTTGGATCCCCTGGTAAGTCCTGAAAGGCATAGAAGCAGGAATTGCAAATCCAACACAAAATTATTACTCTTAATGATTGATAATGAAAATGAGAAATCTCAGAGCAAAATAATAATATTCTGGATGATAATAATATCACCTTCTGCCAGCTGGAATTAAGTAGGATGTCAGCTGTCACTGCACTCTCCAGCAAGAGAATCAAAATAATGATCAACATATACTTGCTTTGATTTAAGGAGGTAACTCCACTAAAGTACAATCTGCATTCTTGAATATTAGGAGCAAAAAATGTTCTTTTTCAACAACTTCGAAAAATGCAACAAACCTAATTTCACTTTAGTGCATATTTTCTGTTAGACTGATTTCAGATTTGTTGGTTTCTGATATCACCATGGGAATGCTGCAGAATCTGCTTTTTGAGATTGCAGAAACATATACTAAACAATTCAAAATTGGTAAAAATAATCTATGCTTGTTAACTTCTGATCCACTATGGTATTTTGGTAAGTGTTTGTGAAGAGAAATCAGTAAAAGGAAGCTCATAAATGAGGTAATATACTGCTCCCATTGTAAGGATACACAAGAAAGGCAAGAACCATGCACGCTCTTTGCAGCAGTATGGCCGAGATATGTTATCACACACAAAAACACACCAGCACCAATTGAAGTGTATGCAAACCTGTAAAAATCAGAAGAAAACTCTCAGCATAGTTACTTGCACACTCAAACACTCATACATTGCAAAATTTGAATCAAATTGACCTAAATACTTTCAAACAAGTGGAGTCAGTTCTGTTTAGATTGTGCTGTGTACAAGTGTAAGGGGATTATTTGTGCATTAGCATATGAATCATCAAAAGCAAAAAGCTTTGTGAAGATAGAGGAGGTTGATTCGATTACATACCATGGAGTTGAGGAAGTGAAATCATGAAATGGTGAGCTTTTATCATTCATTTCTCTCTGCCAAACTCTGAGCAGCCAAAGACCATATAGTATTATTGCTATCCCCACCAATCCCATGATTGCATTAACAGCTTTGAGCATTGACCTTAAGCAAGTAACTGCAATTGCCATTGCAGCCATTATAGCCACCCACTCACTCAGTATTCCAGGATGTGTAATTGAGAAAGTGAGAAACCAGTTCAGTCTCGATTATATATCTAAGAGGAAAAATGCTAGTGGAACAATAACTCTTTCATAATATCTTAAATTCTAAGCATATGGTACAATTTGTCAGGTTAATATTAAATATCTTGTACTTATGTCGTATGTGAAATATGTGAAGAAATTGGTGAATTGTATAATAAATATTATTTTATCTAAAGTAAGCGACCAACAAACAATTATATTACTATTGAAACAATAACAGGAAATGAGTATAGAACATTATTTTCTATTTCCAAGGAATTTGCTTTTATGTGGCCATATCAATGTGTGCTTTTGATACATTTATGAATTTTTTAAATTTTTTTTAAACATTTTTCATAAAAGAATTACAATATTTCCAAAAAATATTGTTAATTAAAAAAAAATAATTTACAATTTATAGTTTTTGTGTTTATTACACGTAAGCTTTATATAAAAGTGGTAAGTCATAATTTTATATAAAAAATGAAAAAATTATAAAAATTACAAGTTTTTCATTAAAGCTTGCAAATAAATTCTGACAAAAAGAGTGCCTAATTGAAATATTTAATCATATTTTCTTAACTTTTATATTTATTTTGTAATTGAGATTTGATTTGGAGTTAAATTGGGAACATAGATGCATGGAACGGTTGGATAGTTATTTTGTCTGATTAGGAGAATGGCTTCATTGGAAGATGCTACTATCATGAACTTTGACAACGCGGAGTGAATAATGCACTTTAAAAAATAAAATGATTCATTATAATTATTGATCAAAAAATCAAAATCAAGAGAGAGAACTTTTACAAATTAAAAGATCATTTTTTTAATTACTTTTTTTTATTAAATTTTGAACTATTAATTTTGTTATAAAAAATTATGATGACTTATTTTACATTTTACACTTTAAAGAGCTAAATTCCTGTGCCCAGACACCTTTGCAAAAGCATACAACGACGATTTTCTCGGAAATTTCCTAGAAACCCCCTTGGTTCCGTATTTAAAAAAAAAATATCATTACCTTATTAACTTAATTATAAGAGACTAAAATGCAACAGTTGCTGTGGTGTAGTGGTTATCACGTTAGTCTTACACACTAAAGGTCCCCAGTTCGATCCTGGGCAGCAACAGTTCTTCAAGCTTTTGTTTATTTGAACTCAGAATTACTTAAGCGACCTTCATGTGTTTTTTTTTTTTTAACTTCTTATTATCTTGGTTTAAATGCCCACTAATATTATATTTTAATGTCAATTTTTTCTAAATTAGGAGTGACTTTATCTCGATTTAAATGCCCACTAATATCATATTTTAATATCAATTTTTTCTAAATTAAGAGTGACAAGTCACTTAACATATATATGTAACGTTTAAGATAATAAAGAAAAAATTTTTCTAAAACTCACATCAAATATTATTTTATCATTAAGAATACCGACTTAATGTCATATTTTTTTCCTATACAAATAAGGAAGAATGTGGTATTAGATAATGGAGAATTAATATAGAACTTTATCAAATTTGTTATGAAATAAATCAATATTATTATTATGTTAATATGAGATGATTATTAAGTAACATCGTAGAATATACATAAACTGCGGAATATGCGCGTGTATATAACATTTTCAAACTCAATAGCATTAGCTTGGGAATCATCATAGATTCATAGAGGAGAGGTTGATTTGATTATACCATGAAGTTATGGAATAAGAATTGAAATCATGGAATGGCCATTTCTCTCTGCCAAGCACCATATAGTATTATCGCATTCCCATCATAGCATTATCAGCTTTGAGCAGTGAAATTAAGATTGCAACCATTATAACCTCCAACTCACTCTTTCGGAAAGGGAAAGAAAGTGAGAAGCCAGTTAAGTGTCACTTATTAATCCTTACTAGATTATATAAAATACTAACTACATAATTCACACTCACGTCTTTCATATTTAATAAATGGTACAACCTGTTTAAAATTAATTCAATTAATCCAAAATAGGTTAAATTATTTTGTTGTTCATCATAATTATACTTTATTTCTAATTAGGTTTTTATAATTAAAAATATTTTAATTAAATTCTTATATTTATTTTTCATTTTTAATTGGATATTTTCTCTCATTTTCATGTTTTATTGTTAGTAATCGATCTATATGGACAATGACATGTGAGCCATTTTATGGAGTAAAAGATAAGCCATCCATCCTCTTCCTCCTAAAAAAAAATAATTTCATAAAATATTCTAATTTTTTTTAAATTATTTATTATTTAAATATAAATAAAAATTATATAAAAGCTTTATGTGAATAATCATTAAACTATATCAAGAAAGTGTTATTTATGTGTATTAATTGCTAACAAAATCTAATAGAAAAATAATAAGAATATGCAATTAGAAATGAAAAATAAGTATAAAGATTTAATTCAAAACTTATAAATTATAAGAATTTAATTAGAAATTGAATGAAATTTTAGAAAGTAATATAGTAATTTAACCTTTAAAATAAGATAAACTAATTTTAAGTAGATTGTGTGGTATGCAAGATACTAAGGTTATTCAACTAGCACTACCCTGTTTAAGATAAAGGACAAAGAAGCCATCATATTTTCTTGGAAATAATTAAAGATGAATGTGATAGAGAAACTTCCTTTTATTTAATTCATTGTCGGGAACAAAGATGACAAATTGGTTGAATGGAGTTGTGAAGTTGCTTTGGGGGTTAATTCTAATTATATTTGCTAAATAGAAACCTAAATGCCAGTGATACTTTCACAATAACGATAGGAAATTTCTCAAAATCTGTGTTTTGTTTTAAATGTTCTATAATTCTCTTAGATCAAGTTGCTGTAGCGTATTAGTTATCACGTTAATTTTTCACACTAAAGGTCCCCGGTTCAATTCTTGGCAGCTACATCTAATTTTAATTTACAATTTTTTCCTCAGGCAATTTATTGAAGTGATCTGAATATTGATCCTGAATAAAACAGATAGGAGTGAACATGCCTTGCATTTTTTTTCTTATTTGGTTTGCCAGAAGTATTACATGTTAACTACAAATCTTTTACAGAGTTCGCCACAATTCATTGATGCAGATGTGAATCAGGTGACTTCTCAAGATGTTCTGGGGACATAAAAATATTATACACTTTCTTGTTTTACTGAAAATCAACTTTCCTTTTTCTTTCAGCCTGCTCAACCAAACAGATTAAGATGCTGGATTTTAGGTTCCAAAGACACCAAGCTTATGGAATCTGCAAGAGAAGTATTCATCTTGAAGCCAACTCAAAATATTAGTGTTCTGATCCTAAGATCCAACAAGAAATGAGATGGCTCTTGAGCTGTTTGCCACTTTCCATTTTTACATTATCAATCAATTGAAGATTTGATTGCAAACAACCGTTCAATCCTTAACGATTGAAGCTGTGTTAGAGAAGAGATTGGTAAGTGGCACATACTTAACAGAATGGAAGATTCAAACTTAAATCTTCTCTCAGAAGACGAGTATATCACTAATCAAGGCCCTGCTTCAACCAAAGATAGGCAGTAGGGATTTTAAATATAATAACAAGCATGTTTAATTCACCTATTAATCAAAGAGACTTCAATTTTCCATATCTATAGGTACAAATTAACAGACATTTTTAAAAAATAATTGTCACGATTTGTCATATTTTGCACCTTCATTACAATCATTCTTATAAGGAGTGGTCATATTTGTGACTGAAAGAAAGGCTAAATATCAACTTGATGGTTCAACGCACCCTGCATAATGCTAGCCTGACTGATAGCAGTGTGGAAAATCTTTACCTTTGAATGTCTTCAACCTGTTCTACAAGGCACTAAATTTGGCCTACTTGGCAAGGCATAACCACTCTGGTATAGCTGCAGCAGATAAAGGTTCGATATATCAGTGGCTTGCTCCTTCCTGCCTTCGTCCTACTTTTGTCGGCGTAAATATTCTCGAACCTCCTTGTGTACCTCCTCCTTGACTACCATATGCATCTTCTTTGAATCTTCCCATAGTAAACCATTCCATTCCC
>JANHAO010000538.1:0-40574 GCA_026873985.1 Saraca asoca | reverse complement strand
ACATTGTCTTTTCAATTGTTTTTCAACATCCAAAACTAATGTAAAACTCTTTTGGGGTTAATAAACTCTTTAAGGCTAACAATATAGATATGGTTATTGGCTAATACTTTTTGTCAATTTAACAATTGATATCAGAGCTAATTTTTCTTTTATGTTATAAGGCTCAAATTTGTGTAAATTTATGTAACAATTTTTTGTATTAGATCTAAAGATTTAGCTATGATCTATGCGTGCTATTCATTCAAAAAGTGAACTTTTTTACTGTCTTATATGATTGTGGTAAAATTTGTTGAAAGCTAGAATTGTGAATTTGAATACACTGCTTTCTTAATGAATAACGATGATGTGGGATTGTATTATGCTGAAAAAGTAAAGCCACAGATTTAATGAGGCAAAAAAGAAAGCAATAGCGAAAATTTGACAATTTCTAGAAGCTATGCATGGTTTAGCTTAGGTCTAGCTTTCTCAAATTTCAAATCTTTATATTTTCTTTAATTCCTTGCAACAAAAAAAAAAATTCAAGATCTAATTCTTATCATTTATTAAAATGGAACTATAAAGCTTTAGGATTTCTTATTTTTATGTACAAGTAGAGTATTTTTTATTATAATTTATGATTTCTATTTTGAGTCAAGCCTTCATAGACAAATGTTTGGTGGTTCTTCATTTAAATCTATTTCTTATTTTGTTTTCCCTTTTCATTTCTTTTGTTGTATTTGTTAAATTCTTTTATTTTCCTTTCCTTCATCCCAAAGGACTTTGGTCACTATTTGTAGTTTATTTCACTTTAGAGAATGGCGTTTATAATGTGTAATTTGTTTTCCTAAACTATTGGACATGGATACTATATCCTTATTTAATTGAAAATTTTCACCGGTTGAGTTTAGGAGCTTTGCCTTTCGAATTACACTAGATTTTATGAAATTAATTTGGGCATTAGTTTTAGATTGTTTGAATTTACAAACCCACACAACAATTTGTCAAAAACATGGTTGAGATTGCAAATTGGAAAATCGGGTCAAAGAAACCCCATTTAGCATACCCAAGATTTGCAAGCCAGGTGAGGAAGACAAATTCTAATGGCTAGTGCAAGGCTTATGCCCCATCATGAGGATCACCATTCACGAAGGTGTTTGTACTACCAAGCTTCACTCTCCAAGCTCTTATTATTGGTACTTTTTTTTAGAATTTTTTGGAAATAAAAATATTTTATCTAATTATTATCCTATTTATTTGAGCATTAATTTCATGTTATTTGGGCATGAAAAATTTAAAATATGATTCTTACATATTATACTACTATATATAATTTTTGTGAACTAATTTGATGATGTTTGCACATTTAAATATTTTTCAAATTGTTATGTACAATTTATAAAATTATATCAAAATCAATTCTGCTCATATTATGCCATAAATTTTTATGTAACTGTATACTTACTTATCATGGGATAAGTTACATAATTTGTTTGTGACAATGTGAGTGTTAGAATTGCTTGTTATATTCTTAAAATTTTAAATACTATACAGTGTTAGATTTTAAGAATTTAGTTGTAATATCCTAAATTTTCTAAAATTAATTCGATAATAAAATGGTTTTTTAGAAAAATTCAACAAGGTAAATTTGAAATTTTTAGAAATTTCAAAAACTATAATTTCAGGCTGGGAGGAGTCTGGGCATATAGTTTATAAAAATTTTAGGCTGTAAGGAGTCAGGGTATAGTAGAAATATATTATAAAAATTTTAGAAATTTTGAAACAACCGAAATTTTCATTATGAATGCTTAGAAAATAAAATTTGAATTTTTGGGTTTTAATTTCTAAAAAACTTTGAAAAGACCAAAATAGGACTATGGATACCCATCGAGTGTAAAATTATAGTTGTTATGAAGGTAGTTAATTTAACTAATTTGTATTAAAATTTCATGATCGTTAACGATCAATGAGTATCTTAATTTTAGACTCAAAGTTAAAGAAATAGAAAAAAGTTTTTAAAAAGAAAGTATAGGCAATTGGAAGTCAAAAGTCAATGGGCAAAATTTTCCCATTTGACACTCAAGAGGTTGGCTACCTTTTATTCTTCTTTATCCTTACCCGATTGCACTCCCTATAATCCAACTTCTTCATTGAGTCACTCATTCTTTCTCTATAACACTCTCTCTTCAAGTAAGTCCTTTATCTCTCCATGATAATTTTCTAAATTTTTGTAGTTGATTCTTCTCTTCTTCTTCTTTAATTCGATATCAAAATCATGTTAATTCATGAGGTAAAATCTAAGTTATGAATTTTTGAAGCTAACAATCACTATTCACATTACTGCTCAACCTATGAATCCACATGATTTTCTAGTTTTTTAGAGCTTGAATCTATTATATTTAGCTTATTTCTATACAAAGGAATCATAATCTAATATTATATGATTAGTTGAGGAGAGAAATTCTTGAAAAAAAAATTAAGAAGCTAATATGGTCTTTTTTCTTATTTTTGAAGAGTGTTAGAGATCTTTGTGAGATTTGTTTGATTTACTGTTATCAAGGTGGGTGATTCATACCTTTCTTATGAAATTATATTGTGTTTATTGTTTAAAATCCTCTGATTGAGAAAGTAAGTTGATAAAAATGAGTATTTGTGATTGTATGATAAAGTTTGAGTTTGAATGGCCTTGTTAATATAATGGTTCAATTTTTAGTTAAAAGATTGGGTTTTAAGTGTATTTACATCCTCAAGAGATGTTGAATTGAACTCTTATACTTTGGTGTAAGATTAGAAGTTGTTCCCGGATGTTTTCAAATTTTAGTGAGCAAACTTGCAATTTAAACTGGATTTGCTCAAGTCAAATTAAATCCTTCTCATTTGATCTCTCACAATTCTAATGGCAATCCTACTCAAATTTCAAGCCCAATCTTGCTTGCAATTCTGATTGTACCTCCAAAAATTTTCACCCTTCTAAAGGAATTCACTTCTTCTTTCTAGATATTTCTTAACCCTTCAGTTTAGTCTTGTGTGCATTCTAATTAGTTAAATGAAGCAAGTAAGAATTCTATATGAGTTATTCATAAACCAATATCAATAAATTAAATAATTGTCCATAAACTATAGTATGATAATGTTACAAGGAATGTAATCCCTATGATTGAGATTGAGATTGAATGTGGAATTGTGACATAGTTATTCTGAGCAGATATTGTTTAAGTAAGGTAATTTCCCTATGAGACATAGGATGACATATGTCATAATGAAAGATATGGATGAAATGAAATAATGTGATAAAAGATATATGATTAAGATTGTGATTGAAATGTACATTTACGATATAACTGTTATAAGAATGGCGCTATTGAATGCTTGAAATTTCTTATGAAACTTGAGATGTGATTGATGAAATGAGATGGAGAAAATAAATCGGATCTTGAATTTGCGCGTTCTGATATAATGAATGGGATAAGGCTGGCTTGAAAGGATAAGGTTGGACCGAAGTAATAAAAAGATTTATGATGATGATGATGATGATGATGATGATTATTATTATTATTATTATTATTATTATTATTATTATGATGATGATGATGATGATGATGATGATGATAATGTAATGATTAAAGATGACGGTTTAAGGCCATGAAAACTCTAATTCGGTATAAAGCGCTATGGATAATGTGATATAATACCATTCAGAAGTAAGTCTTTGAAACTTAATGACTTGCTTATGAAACATGGTATAAGAAATGATTATTTGATTATAATGTTAATGTATATATGTGTTGTTTGTTGGATAAATTCAATAAGTTTGGTACTGTAATACCCCAAATTTTTCTAAAGTTAATTTCGATAATAAAATGGCTTTTGAAAAAAATCAAAAAGGGTAAATTTGAAATTTTTGAAAATTTCAAAACTATAATTTAGGGCTACGAGGATTTCTATTATGGACACCTAAAAAATTAAATTCATGTTTTTGGGATTTAAGTTCTAAAATTTTTTGAAAAAATCGAAACTAGGGCTATGCGTGCTCAGTAAGGGTAAAATTATAGTCATTACAAAAATAATTAATTTAACTAATTTGTAGTAAAATTTTATGACTGCAAGCAACCAGTGAATATATTAATTTTGAGCTCAAAGTGGAAGAAATAGAGAAAAATGTTAAAAAAGGAATTATTTTAATTAAAGTCAAAGTTGAGGATTGACTTTTTCTTTTCCCATTTTACTCTCCCTCAGTCAGCTCCCTCTTATTTTTCTTTGGCCTTTCCCGGTTGTAACTTATTCAACTCATATCTTCCTCTCCAAGCTTAGGTCTTTCTTTCTTTTCCTACAGTCACTCTTTCTCCTCAAGTAAGTTATTTATCTCTTCTTATTAATTTCTCTTATTTTTATAGTTGAATCTTCTTTTCTTCTTCTTCATTTTGATATTAAAATCATATAGATTCATTAAGTATAACTTGAGATTTGAATTTTTGAAATTTACAGTCATTTCATGTTACTATTCACTTCAAGAAGCCATGTGATTTTTCTAAAGTTTTAAAGCTTAAATCTTATATATTTAGCTTGTTTCTCTGCCATAAACCATAATCAAATGGAATATAATTGCTTGCTAAAAGAAAAACTTTGAAATATCTAAAAAGCTAATATGCTCTTCTCTTTGTTTATGAAGAGTATTGAAGATTTTTGGTGGGATCAATAGTGATATTGTGTTTCATGTTCAAATGTAAGTAATTCTTACCATTCTAGTGAATTATAAAGTGTTTGTTGCTTGTAATCTATTGATTATTGGTGCAAGTTGGAAAAATGGATTTTTCTTATGATTTTGTGGTAAAGTTGAGACTAAAGCGGTTTAATGACATAAAAACAAGTTTTTTGTTGAAATAATTGAGTTTAAAGCTTGTTTTATACTCTTAAAACATGTTGTGTTGAGATCTTGTGGTATAGTATTGAATTAGAAGTTACTTCCCCTATTTTTCTGTTACTATCATGCAATACCTACTCATGCGAGTCAAATTGTAACTTTCGAACTGGTTTCACAATCATGCTCCTAGAAACCCAACAATTTTATTCATATGATCCAAATCAGAATTTAAATTAGATTTTTGCAATCTGAATCGAATCTTCCTATCCTATTCCTTAATCCTCATTGCGTTTGTAATTGGATTTCCTGAATGGTTGCACATTTTGGTGAATAGACTACATTTTTAATTGAATTCCTTGAGTCGAATCAAATTTTTCACACTTAAATTCTTTGATGCTAATTGTGATTCTACTTGAATTTCTTCTACAATCCTACTTGTGATTCTAGCCGCATTTTCAGAAATTTCTACATTTTCAACCTAACTTCGCTTTTCTTAAAAATATTTCCTATTTCCTTGATTTAATTTTATATAATCCCTATTAAAGCAAGTATAATAACTAATAAATCTTAAATAGGTAATTATAATATAATATTATTGAATTTAACAATTGGCTATATATATTATTAATATAAGATTAATTATAATATTCATATAATGAAACAAAGAATGTATAATTCATTTCCAATAGAACACAACTCATGTGATTAAATTGTAGCTAAATAAGAATGTCATGATATAGTTATTGTGAGGTCCATATAGCTTAATGTTTGATACTTTTCATGAGATTCAGATTGGAACATGATATTATGAATAATGATGGAATGTGTTGATGTGAACTTGATGATGTATCTATTATGAAATTGATATCATTGAATTTTTGAAAGCTCTTATGAGACTTGAAATATGAATGATGGGTTGTGATGAGGAATAATGAATTGGATCCTGAATCTGTGCATTTTGATATGATGAGTGGGTTAAGGCTGACTTGAAAGAATAAGGCTGGGATTATGTGGGATAAGGCTAAACCAGAGTAACAAGGAGATTTATTGCACTTATGCATTTTACTTTTACTTGTTTATCATTTTGTGAAATATTGAAATGTGATATGATGATATTTAACAACAAAATGGAAAAGTATGGTGGCTTAAGGCCTTGAGAAATTTGATTCAGTATGACATACTTGGTGCAATGTGATATGACACCACTTGGAGGTAAGTATCTAAAATCTAATAATAAATGTATGAGATTGAGTATAAGAAATAATTACTTAGATATGATGTTGATGTTTATATATATATGTGTGTGGTCTTGGTTGGATAAATTCATAGGTTTGGTACATATTATCTCACTGGTCCTCAGACTCATTTTTCTGTTGATTTTTTGTTTTTTTTAGAATCTCTAGACATAGTAATCATTCCTCTCACTGAAAAGTAAGCATGAATAGTGATCCAATGAAATCATGTCCGACACTTTCTCTACCACTATTACAAGTCTGCTAGAAGTCTATGAGATTAGAGTTCATTACATTGTTATTTTGAATTTAATAGGTTGTGAGGTACTCCACGAGGTGGAGATCATTCCTATAGAGTCACCAAATGTCTTTCTTATGATGGTCCTAGGATGGTTTGACCTATAGTGGTCTACCATCAAACCTTATATTTTGCTGACTTTTTGAAAAACTTGTAAATATGAAAGGTTACAGGGCTTAGTTATATTAGCCTATGCTTTTGAAATGGTGATGAGACATAGGTTGATCTAACTTCTACATAAAATAGTTTTAGGAAGACATTCAAATTTTTAGGAGGTTAGAAGATCATTTTTTTTAACTGTAACCAAATTGTAAAACCATATATCAATCTAGCATGTATCTATTGGGTAATGCCAGTGTAAATTATGAAATATATTTATTCTCTATGTGCTTGTCCGTTCCTTATAGTTTATTATTTTTGAGTTAAACAATGAGATTCAAATGAATATATTTAAGGAAAGTTAAGATGATTATAAATAAGAATAAGTGATAAAAACCTGGTGATTATCAACAAAATAATTCATATTTACACTAGTCATAACCAGGATTTTTGGGTCATGACATGTTTGGTATCAGAGTAATGGTTTAGGTTAAACCTATGAGTATAGGCCTACACGTAGATTGTTTAGAGTCACATAGTGGTGGTAAAGGTTTCATCCAGTGTTAATAGAAATCGTACTAGTAGCACATGTGCACTCAGAGCACATATTGCTAATACCCTTCCCATTGGCTTATTGAAATACATGTTCATGTTTTCAGAGTCGAATTAGAACCCTTTGTATTTCTTAAGAATTTGATTAATTTTGTAATGTAAATTATGGTAAGAATTAGAAGGCAAGAAGGCAAAAAATCTGAGTTTGGTAATAGAGGCTTACCTATTGGACGAAATAGTACACACTGTAAAGTCAGCGATAATCTTGAAGTCCCTCAATAGGCAAAAAATTTATTTCAATAGGCTATGAATTGCTTAGTACACATGTTAACACAAAAACAGAATCAAGGCCAAAATTAAGAGTCTGATAGAAAAATGCGAAATGAAAGAGATCAAACCCGGCCCTCCTACTGGAAATGAGTCAGAGAATTATACATGAGTTTATGAAGTTAAAACCACCCTGATATACCAGGATGGATTCCTCTATGGATCCATATCAATTCCTAGACTAGATTGAAAGATATAGTAGGATGCTATAGTGTTTTGAACCCTTATTGATAGAATTGGTAGGGTACTAGTTAAATGATTTGGCATATTACTGGTTTGTTGGAGCTATTGAGGGGCTTACTATTAATATAAAGCCATTGACTTGGGCAAATTTTCAAGAGGCCTCTATTGATAAATTTCTTCTTGCAAGTGTCTGGTAAGTAAACACCGAAAGGTTTGAAAACTTGAGATAGGAAAACTTGACCATGAGCAAGTATGATGCTAAGTTTATCCATTCGACTCTCCCAATATGCTGCTCATTTAATTCCTAATGAGACTATGAAGATAGAAAGATTTATGCAAGGACTTCATGATTATTATTTTGATCATGTCAAGGTCGAACCAAACACAACATATTAACAAGCTATAAATCAAGCTTTGTGGGTTAAACTAAGGTCCAATGAACAATGTGAAAGGGAAGTGTCATTTGGTAGTAAGAAAAAAGTCAAAATTGAGGTAACTAACATTGCGTCAAGCAAAAGACTGAACCTATCTTGAGGAATACCACCTAGTGGGTGGAGAGGGAACTTTACTAGACCACCTTGGTCATAGAATCCGCTGATAAGAAGGAATGTGGAAAGACAATCAGGTTCAATCGCTTTTGTTCCATTCCATGGAAGGAGTACATCTCAAAGTTAGGGGAACTTTAAATTAACGTGCTATAGTACAAAATTTATAACACAAGTCATTATAGATCTTGTAGGAAGGATCTAACTGGATGCTTTCGATGCCATCAGGAATTCATAGAGCAAGGGAATGTCCTGTAGGTGTTAGTGTTTCTGAATATGGTGCAAATTATCAAGCTTGACCATGGAACTAGCCAGTGACATAGTCTACAATTTCAGTAAGAGGACTAATGTTGCCTGGTAAGAATGATGGGAAGAGTAATCAAGGGAGAACCTTTAATAAAGCCACAATAACTATATACAATCTTACTAGGAAGAAGGCCTAAGCCTCAAACGATATAGTCTTAGGTATCTTGAAAATATATGATTTCCAAGCTTGGGTATTGTTTAACCCTAGAGCTACTTATTCTTTTATCGCAAAGAAATTTGTTGACTTACTAGATGAATCCAGTGAACTAATGGAATCACCGTTTTGATAAGATAGTGTACTTTCTTGTGGATAAATTTTCTTTTGTAGTTCTTCAAGGAGAACAGTTAGCTAAAATAACTAGTTTGATTTCAAACATGCAAGCTTCAAGTTGTTAAACAAGGGGTATATGGCTTATCTAGCAGTGGTTCGGGACCTAGATTGTTCCAAATCCGAGAGAGGCTCTAGTGATACAAGAAATCCTTGATGTGTTTTTAGACGAGTTACCTAGATTACCATCAGATTGGGAAATTAAATTCCTATTAACCTTGTGCTTGGCACATACCCATTTCTATTCTTCCATATTGCATTGCACCAATGGAATTGAAAAAGTTGAAAACTTAGCTACAAAAGTTAATTGATAAGGGCTTTATTGATCTGGGTGTTTTTCCAATGGGGAGCCCCTTGTGCTCTTTACGAAAAAGAAATATGGATCATTAAGATTGTGTATTGATTATCGTCAGTTGAATAAGGTGACTATTAAGAACAAATATCCTATCCCTCGTATTGATGATTTATTTGATCAATTACAAGGAGCAAGATATTTTTTCAAAAATAGATTTGAGATTGGGTTATCACCAATTGAAAATTTGTGAGGAAGATATGCCCAAGATTGCTTTTCGTATACATTATGGACACTACAAGTTCCTTGTAATATTGTTTGGTTTAACGAATGCTCTAGTTGCTTTTATGACCCTAATGAATCAAATTTTCAAACCATTTTTGGATAAATTCATAGTTATGTTTATTAATAATAACATGGTATATTTTAACACTAAGGAAGAGCATGACCAATACTTAAAGATAATGTTATAGACTTTGTGAGAGCATAGGTTACATGCAAAATTTTCTAAATGTGAGTTTTGGGTGACCAATGTTAAATTTCTTGGTCATATAATGATACAAAAAGGGATACAAGTTAATTCTAAAAAAAAAAATAGTAGAGAATTGGCCAGGACTTACGACAATCACAGAAATTTGAAGTTTCTTGGAGTTAGTCAGATATTACTAGAAGTTTGTTAGAGATTTTTTTTCAAGATCTCTTCACAATTGACTAGGCTTATTTGAAAAGGAGTATGATTTAATTGGACACCTATTTATGAAGAAAGCTTCCAAGAGTTAAAGAGATGCTTGACGATAGCCCCAGTGTTGGAATTGGCTTCAAGGGCAGGCACCTATGTAGTGTATTGCAATGCCTTCGGAATCGAGCTGGGATGTGTATTGATGCAAAATGGAAGAGTCATCGCCTACGCATCATGATAACTGAAGAAACATGAGTAGAATTACCCTACTCATGATCTGGAAATGGCAATTGTAATCTTGGCATTGAAAATATGGAGGCATTACCTATATGGAGAAATGTGTGAAATTTATATTGATCACAAAATCTTGAAATACATGTTTGAACAAAAAGATCTTAATCTTCGGCAGTAGAGATGGATGGAATTGGTAAAAAAAATTATGAGTGTTCGATACTGTATCATCCTAGAAGGACAAACATAATGGCAGATGTGGTAAGTTGCAAATTGGTAAGTGGTTTGGCTTATCTTCTTTTTAGAGAAGAAAAGTTAATGTGTTTCTACTCAGAACTGGCAGAGTTGGGAGTACAACTACAAGTTCTAGATCAAACCTTGATTTTGGCCCACATGATGATACAATCAGTGATAATCAACAGTGTCAAAAAACAGGACCCATAATATGTTATTCTTAGAGAAAAGGCAGAAGCAAAGCAATACTCAAAATTTGCAATTGATGAGACCCACGTGCTTAAAAATAAAGGATGATTTTGGGATTCTTTAATTGTTTGTGATGATTTGCTACATCAGGCTTATAATTCCTCTGACATAATACACCCAGGAGCATTTAAAATGTATCATGACTTGAAAAAGGTATTTTGGTGGGAAGGAATGAAGCAAGATATGCTTGAATATGTGACCAAATGCCTTACGTGTCAACAAGTGAAGGTGGAACATCAATGTTTAGCAAGGTTACATCAATTCATTAAGATTCCAGAATGGAAATGGGATAGTATTACGGTGGACTTCCTAATTGGTTTGCCAAAGTCGCTAAAGGGTTATGATTTGATTTGGGTCATCATTGATCACTTAACTAAATTGGCCCATTTCTTGCATGTCAAGACAATTTATTTGGCTACTTAATATGCACAGATTTATCTTAATCAAATAATTCCTTTACATTGTATGCCACTGATGATTATCTTAGATCATGGTACTCAATGTACTTCCTATTTTTTACAATTATTCCAGCAAATGATAGGTACTTAATTGTGGTTTAGTATTGCTTTTCATCCGTAAATTGATGGCCAATTGGAGAGAATGATCCAAATTTTGAAAGACATGCTTTAAGCCTGTGTAATAGAGTTTGAGGGAAGTTAGGAAAAAATATTTACCACTTATTGAATTTGCCTACAATAATAGTTACTAGGCTAGCATTCAAATGGCAACATTTGAAGCATTGTATAAGAGGATATATAGGTCTCTGATTGGTTGTTTTGAACTTGGTGAGGCAAGGTAGTCAAGTTCGGACCTTATAACAAACATTATGGAAAAAGTGCAATTGATATTGAATGAAAGCAGCTTAAGACTGGCAAAAGTCATACTTGAATAAAAAAAGAAGGGAATTAGAGTTTGAAGTTAATGATCGAGTGTTTCTCAAAATATCCCCTATGAAAAGAGTCATGCGATTTGGTAAAAAGGAAAAATCGACATCAAAATATATTGGACCATTTCGAATTTCCAAAAATATGGGAGTCGTGTCATATAAACTAGAATTGCCATTTGAAATGTAGGGAATCCACCTGGTATTCCATATCTCCATGCTGAGGAAATATGTTCCAAATGAATCTTATATTATTAAAGAAGAACCAATTCAAATGGACACCTAACTAACCTATGAGGAGCAACTGACAACCATTCTTGATCAACAAATTCGAAAACTAAGATTCATAGAAGTTCTGATGGTTAAAGCAATGTGGGCATGACATAACAAACAAGAGACCACATGGGAATTAGAAACTGATATGCGAGAAAAATATCCTTGATTATTTGAGAAGAGATGAATATAATAATTATTTAGTAAAGTATTATTTGCAATCATTGATTATTCTAGTTAAATTACTATCATCATCCAAAATTTAATGACAAATTTTTTTGAAGGGGAAGAATTGTAATACTCCAAATTTTCTAAAGTTAATTTCAATAATAAAATGGCTTTTGGGGAAAATCTAAAAAGGGTAAATTTTAAATTTTTAAGAATTTCAAAACTATAATTTGGGACTACGAAGAGTTTAGATACATTAGAAATAGATTATATGAATTTTAGAAATTTTCAAATAACTAAATGATGAACACAATTTATATATAATTTAAATCCCTTTATACTTGATTTTTTGTTATGCTTATGTGCTTAATTGGATACTTGGGATCGGTTTTGTGATTTGCTAAGTTTTTTGCTTAATTGAGTTTATTCTATAAATTTACACTGTTTTAGACTATTTTAGGATTTTTAGCATATCTAGAGTTCTGGATTTTTATTTTAGGTGATTCTTATGTTTTTGAAAATCAAATAGAAAGAGCTAAAAATGTCATGAAGAGCCTAAAGCCTAGTTCAGATGGTTTGGAGGCCTAATAGAGCCTGGAAGCCACATCAGAGTGTAGTGTTGTGATCCAGAGGCTGACTCAGTGTTTTGATCATAAGTAAAGCTCTAAAAGTCATTTTGGTGTAAACTTAAACCATTGGTTATCTAGGACCCAAGTCTATATCTTTCATGAAAAGCTTTAGAGCAAACTATATCGTTTTGACTTAATTAAGTGACTATGAACTTAAATGATCAAATTTGTTATGAGGTTGGAATGCTTAGAAAGTTTGTCTTGGTGTTTAGCCCATAACATGAGCTAGAGACTAAATTTTAATGCAAGGTCAAAGCTAGTGGGAAGCTAAGTCATAGAGTTGTATTTCATGCAAAAAGGCCCCATTCCATCCCAAAATCGTAACCTAACTTATAGGTTACAGGTAGCACACTGAACTTATAGCTAGTTGAACTTTTAGTGTAGTATTTTTTACATCACTTTTGTATCATTTCTAAATTTTGGAGGAGAGAAGTTCTACTAGGGCAAGACTCCATCTGTATAATTAGGTTTATTCTTTCCCTTTTTTCTTTGTATTTTTTTACTCTTGATATGTAGCTAAATTCTACTTTAATCCAATGGAAATTCTGCTCCTATTCTTGTATGATTGTGAGACTTGTTTTGATTATTCAATTATTTCCAATTAGGTTCTTTTAATTTTCTATTCTTACTACCTATAATTGCTATAAGTGATTGATTAAAATGGCTAATTGGTTAATTATTCATAGTGGTTTCATGCTAGCTAAATTTCCATAGACAAATCCAATTATTTATGGCCAGTTGGTTGTAAAGTAGCAATAGAATGTTGATGAGCTGTTGGGGCAATTCAATATTCCTAGGGAATTAAGAGTAGTTAATTAGGTTACTACTAGGATAATTTAATAAATTAGACTTAGTGATTTTAATGCTTAATGTTATTAATAAGTTGGGTGAAGTGTAGGGTTTTACTTTACTTAACAATAAATGTCAATTAAGTGTTAGGCTTGGTTGATTATCTTAGGGTGAAATTGACAAAGTTTACTTGGGTGCTAGACTTAATTAATACCTTAGTTAGGTGGTCAAGTTAGAAATAAAACAAGAGGGTCAAGGATTAATCATTTAATTGGCCACAAGAATCCCTTGGGTTAAGTTTTTCTCTATTAAATCTTTCTTTAATTTTGATTTTGTTTTTGAAGCGTTTGAAATTAATATCTCATTAGTGATTAGCTATCCTATCACCTTGTGTTTTGATTGAGAATATATTAAAGATATTCACTAATCTCTACGGATATGACCTAACTCACCTTAGTTGCTCGCTTTAGGAGTTTTGCACTATTTTTGTCGATTTTAACAGCCATTACCAAAGTTTCCATTATGGATGCCCAAAAAATTAAATTTATGTTTCTGGGATTTAAATTCCAGAAAAATTTGAAAAAATTGAAACTAAGGCAATGAGTGCCAAGTGAAGGTAGAATTATAGTCATTACAAAGGTAATTAATTTAACTAATTTATGGTAAAATTTCATGACCGCTAGCAATCTGTGAGTACGTTAATTTTGGTTCAAAACGGAGGAAATAGGGAAAAGTGTTAAAAGAGCAATTATTTTAATTAAAGTTAAAGTTGAGGATTGACTTTTTCTTTTTCCATTTTACCCTCCCTTAGCTAGCTTGCTCTTCTTTTTTTTGGCTTTTCCCAATTATAACTCTTGCAACCTATATCTTCCTCTCCAAGCTTAAGTCTCTCTCTACATTTACTCTCTCTCCTCAAGTAAGTTTTTCATATCTTCTTATTAATTTCCTTTATTTTTATAGTTGAATCCTATCTTCTTCCTCTTCAATTTGATATCAAAATCACACGGATTTAGTATAACTTAAGATCTGAATTTTTGAAGTTTACAAGTACTATTCACATTACTGTTTAATTTAAGAACCCATGTGATTTTTTTGAAGTTTAAGCACTTAAATCTTGTATATTTAGCTTGTTTCTTTGCCATGAAACCGTAATCCAATGGTATATAATTGTTTACTAAAAGAAAAACTTTAAAATAGCTAAGAAGCTAATATGTTCTTCTCTTTGTTTATGAAAAGTATTGAAAATTTTTGATGGGATTAATAGTGATCTTGTGTTTCTAATTCACATGTGAGTAATTCTTACCATTCTATTGAATTATAAAGTGTTTATTACTTGTGATTTATTGATTATTGGTGCAAGTTGAAAAAATGGGTTTTTCTTGTGATTCTATAGTAAAGTTGAGACTAAATGGGTTTAATGGCATAATAACTAGTTTTATGTTGAAATAGTTGAGTTTGAAGCTTGTTTTAAGCCCTCAAAATATATTGTGTTGAGATCCTATGGTATAGTATTGAATTGGAAGTTACTTCCCCTGTTTTTTTGCTATTGTCATGCAATACTTGCTCGTGTGAGTCGAATCACAACTTTCAAACTTGATTCACAATCATGCTCATAGAAACCCAACAATTTTGTCCATACAATCCAAATCAGAATTCAAACTAGATTTTTGTGATTCAAATCGAATCTTTTGACTCTGTTCTTCGACTCGATCACGTTTATAATTGGACTTCCAAAATGGTTGCACATTTTAGCAAGCATACTTGTATTTTTAATTGAATTCCACGAGTTAAATTGAATCTTTCACACTAGAACTCCCTGCTCCAAATTGTGATTCTACTTGAATTTCTTCAATGATCTTACTTGTGATTCTGATCATATTTTTAGAAATTTTCACATTTTCAACCTAACTTCACTTTTTTCAAGAATATTTCCTATTTCTTTGGTTTAATCTTATAAAATCCCTACTAAAGTGAGTGTAATAACTAAAAAAATCTTAAATAGGTACTTACAATTTAATATTATTGAATTTAACAATTGGCTATATATATTATTAATATGAGATTAATTATAATAGTCATATGATGAAACAAAGAATGTATAGTGCATTTCTAATAGAATGCAACTCATGTGACTAGAATTGTGGCTGAATAAAAATGTTGTGATATAGTTATTGTGAGGTCCATATAACTTAATGTTTGATACTTTTCATGAGATTCGGATTAGAACATGATATTATGAATGATGACGGAATGTGTTGATGTGAACTTGATGATGTATCTATTATGATATTGAAATCATTAAATACTTGAAACCTCTTAAGAGACTTAAAATGTGAATGGTGGGTTGTGATGGAGAATAACAAACTGAATCCTGGATCTGCACATTCTGTTATGATGAGTAGGGTAAGGCCATCTTGGAGGGATAAAATTGGGATTATGCAAGATAAGGCTGAATCGAAGTAGTAAGGAGATTTATTACACTTATGCATTTTACTTTTACTTGTTTTTCTTTTTATGAAATATTAAAATGTGATATAATGATATTAAACAATGTAATGGAAAAGAATGGTGGCCTAAGGCCTTAAGAACTTTGATTCAATATGATGTACTTGGCACAATATGATATGAAACCACTTGAAGGTGAATATTTGAAATTTAATGATAGATGTATGCGATTGAGTATAAGAAATAATTACTTGGATATAATGTTGATGTTTATATATATGTGTGGTTTTGGTTGGATGAATTCATAGGTTTGGTATATATTATCTCACTAAGCCTCAGACTCACTTTTCTAAAGAATTTTTTTTTCCAAAATCTCAAGATGTAGCAATCATTCATCCTACTAAAAAGTGAACATGAATAGTGATATAATGGAAATCACGTCTGACACTTTCTCTACCATTATTACAAGTCTGTTAGAAGCCTATGAGATTATAGTCCATTACATTGTTATTTTGAATTTGGAAGGTTGTGAGGTACTCCCTAAGGTGGAGATCATTTCGATAGAGCCACCCAATATCCTTCTTATAATGGCCCTAGGATGGTTTGACCTATAGTGGTCTACCATCAAACCTTATATTTTGCTGACTTTTTGAACAACTTGTAAATAGAAGGGTTATATGGCTTAGTTATATTAACCTATGCTTTTAAAATGGTGATGAGGCATAGGTTAATCTAACTTCTTTTAATTAGTTGCTTTGGAAGGACATAGATTTCTGGGTGGTTGGAAGACCTTTTTTTTTTGGAAACTGTAAGTAAACTATAAAAGCATGTATCAATCTAGCAAGTGTCAATTGGGTAATGCCAGTGTAAATTGTGAAATATGTTTATTCTTTATGTGCTTGTCCTTTTTCCTATAGTTTGTTATCTTTGGATCAACCAATGAGATTCAAATGAATATATTTAGGAAAAACTAAGATGATTATAAATGAGAATAAATAATAAAAGGCTAGTGATTATCAGTAAAAAGGGTTGAAATTCACACCAGTCATGACCAGGGTTTTTGGGTCATGATAGGTACATATTATCTCATTAAGTCTTAGACTCACTCTTTGGTGGATTATTTTTTAGAATCTTAAGACATTGTAATTAATCTTCCCTTAGAGAAGTAAGCATGAATAGTGATCTAATTGAAATCACATTTGACACCTTCTCCACCACTATTTTGAGTCGACTAGGAATCTATGAAATTAGAATTGACTATATTGTTATTCTGAATTTAGTGGGTTGTGAAGTACTACATGAGATGGAGATCATACCCATGGAACCACCTAATGTTCTTCTTATGATGACCTTAGAATGGTTTGACCCCTAGAGGTCCACCATCAAACTATGTATTTCACTAACTTCTTTTTTTTTTCTTGGAAAACTGGTAAATAGAAAGGCCACAGGGCCTAGTTATATTAATTTATACTTTTGAATTTATGATAAGACATAGGTTAATCTAATTTTTTTAATTGCCTTGCCTTGGAAAGGACATAAGTTGGCATGAAAGTGACTTCTAGAGTAGGTAGATGTTGGATAGTTTTTTTTTTTTTAGAAACTGGTGACAAACTTATGGAACAATGTATCAAATTGGCATATGTTTATCAGGCAATGCCTACATAAATTATGAAATACGTACATATTCCATGTGTATTCCCTTTCTTTCTAAAGTTTATAACTTTTCAATCAATCAATTGAATTCAAGTGAATGTGATTAGGAATATTGAGACAAGTATGAATAGAAATATGTGATAAAAGGATAGTGATTATCAATAAAAGGTTGATATTCACGTTTGTCATAACAAGGAAAATTTAGGTCATGATAATAACATTTAACCCTTGTGTTATATTATGAAGTCTTAAATGCTCTATTGGTATTGGCTTTCATAATGTAATACTATTTGGAATTGTATAATTATTGAAGAAATATTGTAACATGACTATGTTAAACATACAATTTTGGAAATTTATGATGAATTTCATAAATTATTATTTCCTAAATCTTTTGTTACTTATGCAATTAATTATCATAAAAATGGTAAATGGGATCAATTATAAGGATTAAGCTTAGTAGAAAATATCTGGGCTGAATTGTCAATATCATATTTGACAATCACTAGATTTCATATTTGGCATAGAGAGAGAAAGATTTGAAGATAGATGTTAACTCTATTGTTAGGCAAGGACTCTTCATGGAAAGTTGACACATTCTAATAAAGTGTACTTGATGGTTGTAATGTATATTAAGGATAAAACCATTGTCAAAAGGCATTGCCAACTCTCTAAATGCTAAAGTATTTTACAGACTATAATTGATAAGTTTATAAAGTTCGATAGCCGGAAAGGATATGACCTCTCATTGCTAGAAAAAAACTATTTAAGATGGTGTTAATGGAATTAGTGAGCATATTGTGGAACCAGTATACTACTATAATCACTTGAAAGGCTCGAAAGTGGACTTGGAAAATAGTCATTTAATTTACCATGTTTTAAAGTCTCTTTTAATTCAATTCAATATTCTTGAGACATTATATCACACCCAAGAATGTGAGTAGACTTTAGTGAAATAACTTCTATAGTTAGTCAAGCAAAAGATGACATGAAGAAATTGAAAGGTCTATATGGTCACTTTGTTTCACATAGATTGAGTATTAAGCATGGAAGTTAGTTAAACCTGAAAAGGAACTAACTTTGGAAAGCAAGAAAGCTTATTTGAGTCTGCAACATAATAAATTAAGATGTTTCACTGATTCTATTAAGATGTTCTATTAAACATTTGGTGGCTAGACAGAAGTTCAATCATTTGCATTAAAAAATTATTATAAGCATAAAGAAACAAGAAGAAGCCAAGTGATAAAAAGTCAATAGTCAGATTGGAAATGATGGAAAAGTGCAATATGAGTGTGTAGAAGTAGTTGTCATTTGGAAATTGGAGAGTTAGCTAGTTAAATAAATACAACAGTTAGAAACAAAAGGATCAGAATTAATGTGAGATCCTCAATGATGTGACATAGGTGTCTAGGTGATATCTCCATAGAAGGATGAAATAATTGACAAAAGAAAAGATTCTCCATGATCTAGACTTATCTATTTTTTATGTGTGTATTGATTGCATCAAGGGAGATACTCCTTGCTAGAGTAAGAAAAAGGAAAAAGGCCAAAACGTTGGATGTACTAGAGTTAACTCATAATAATATAGGTGGATTGATTGCGCTAAGTGCTATGGGTGGATATTGATATTTCACCTTCATCAATGATTGATCAATTTTTGGTAGGTGAAAATATCCACTGAAAAGTTGGAATCCCTAAATTCGTTTAGGGTGTTTAAAGTTAAGATTGAAATTAAAATAAGAAAGAAAATCAAGTGTGTCAGTTCTAATAAAAGTGATGAGTGTTAGAGAGATATGATGAAACCAATGGAAATTTTGATTTTGTTGTAAGGTATCTTCAAGATTGTGGTTTTGAGGCTAGTGTCCTATTCCTGAAACCCCCGATGTTAATCGGATAATAAGAAAGTAGAATTACAAGCTTATAGACATGATCGCATGCATGTTGGTGCATTCAATTTTACTAAACTTCATATAAGGCGGTGCTTTAAAAACTATGGTGTATATTCTAAACCATGTCCCTAGTAAATTTATACCCTGTATGATTTGCTGTATAGGAAAAATCTAGTCTTATGCATTTCTATGTTTGGGGTTACAAGGTAAAAGTGAAGCTATATGATCCATTTATTAAGTAACTTGATTCAAAGATTATTGATAATCACTTTATTGAATATTATAACGGCTATAGAAGTAGCAGAAGTATTATTAAATCCACACCACCAAGGTAATAGAACACATTGTTCTATTTATTTTGAGGGTTGGTCAGATAGTGGGAGTGAAAGACCATGCAACATCTCTCTTAAAGAGATACAAGTTGTTATTTCATTAGTACTATCATTTGTTGAACCAAACTAAATTGATCTAAAAGATCTAGAAGATGATCTAGTATAACATATAGTAAAACCAATAGTGGAAATTGAAAAAGCTTAATGTTCCACTGGTAGTAGAAAAGAATTAAATCCTATAAATAAGTGTTGATAGCAAAAAGAGGTAGGGGTGAGCAGAAGTCCCACATCGATGAGAAGTCGGGTGACCTCGTGCCTTATAAGGCAAGGGCACACCCCCTTTCAATACAGTGAGGTGCCTTTTCCTGAGTCGAACTCCACAGGAAACCTCGGGCCTGAGTCGAACTCCACTGGCGACGTTAGAAGGGAATCTCGGGAGACAAAATCGTGCAACCATGAGATCGGTCAAAGCGGACAATACCTCGCACAAGCGAGGCTCATTCCGACCATCATCATTTGGCGATGTCTGTGGGAACCCCCGATGCCTCGCTAAGCACGAGCCCACCCAACTTAGGGGGCTTATGTTGATAGCAAAAAGAGCTAGGGGTGAGCAGAAGTCCCACATCGATGAGAAGTCGAGTGACCTCGTGCCTTATAAGGTAGGGGCACACCCCCTTTCAACACAGTGAGGTGCCTTTTCCCGAGTCGAACTCTACAGGGAACCTCGGGCCTGAGTCAAACTCCACTGGCGACGCCAGAAAGGAACCTCGGGGTACAAAACCATATGACCACGAGATCGGTCAAAGCGGACAATACCTCGCACAAGCGAGGCTCATTCCGACCATCATCAATAAGGTACCCTTGAGAAAATTTTAGATGGCTCATAAATAAGAAATTACTATTGACTATGTGGTATACCTATAAGAGCACAAATTTGACATCAATGATAGTAATGATCTCACCAATTTTTAATAAGCAAGTCCTAATTCTTTAGAATAGGTGAAGGATATGAATGATGAATTACTTTAATGATCTATAATGATATGTAATTTCATATAAAGTGATCCATTGGTTACAAACCTATTGGATGCAAAAGGGTCTTTAAGACCAAAAGAGATATTTAAGGGGCGATTAAGAGGTATAAGGTCATATTAGTGATAAAGGGTCACATTTAGAAAAAAGACGTTGATTATGGAAAATTTTCCTATTGGTTTTAATTAAAGACATGTTTAGAGTTGTTGTGGCACTGATAGCTCATTTTGACTTAAAGCTTCACCAGATGCATGACAACCGCTAGAAACTGTTTGTGTGAAGCAACTAGATGGTTTCCAAGAGAAGAGTAAAAAACACTTAGTATATAAATTGAAATGATTCATAAATATGATTTGAATAAAACACCTAGATAATGGTATCTCAAGGTTTTTGAGGTTATTACTTTTCTTGCGTTCAAGGAGAATGACATAGATTCGTGTATCTGTTTTAAGTTGAGTACTAGCATATTTATGTTTCTAGTCTTATGTTGATGATATTCTCCTTGAAAACAATGTCATGAGCCATATGATTAAGACAAAGCATATACTATTTACATATGAAGGATATTAGTGATGCCTTTTTTTTTTGTGCTAGGCATATGAATCTATCATGACAGATTTTGAGGTTTTCTTCACTTGTCTCAAAGATTGTATGTTGAAAAGGTGCTCAATAGGTTTAATATGTTTTTATTTGCTTTCTAAATATTGCATCCTTCCAAAAGGGTGAGATTTTTTCTAAAGCCTAATGTCCTCAAAATATTGTAAAGATCAAAGTAAGTCTCATATGATTCTGACATTACTATTGGTTTAGTATACTTGGGAGATATTTGAGTGATCCTAATTAGAAACATTGGATTACTGTGAAGAAAGTTATAGAGTACTTGCAAGGTATAAAGAATTTTGTGATGACCTATTACAGATCTGGTGATCTGATTGTTGCATGCTACTGTGAATCTAATTTTATGAATTATCTAGATGACAAGAAGACGATTTTTTAATACTTTTTTATGATGCAATGAGAGTTATGTCATGGAAACTATCGACTAGTCAATTACAACAATCTCTACTATGGAGGCAAAGTCTGTTGCATGTTGTGAAGCCATTTTTGAGGTCATTTGCTTAAGAAATATGATATCTGGATTTAAAGTTATAAAGAGCATTTCTGCGACCTTAACCATATGTTGCAGCAATGTATCCTTAGTGAATTTCTCTTAAAATAATAATTAAAGTACTAGCTATATAGAGTATTTTGATATTAGGTATCAATTTATTAGAGAGAAGATACGCATGCATCATACATATGACCATGAATCATATGCTTGCGGGTCCATTAACTAAAGCTTAAGTGTAAAATTGTTCATGAACAAGTGACTAAAATGAGTTTGGCTAAACCTTTCATTGTTCAAGGTTAATGGGGGTTTCATGCTTCTTATTGAAATGATGAACTAACAACATTATTATATCAAGATTAGTAAAATGTTAATAATATTACCATATTATATATATATATATATATACATGACATTGTTGATTATACACATTTGTTTATGGCATATTAATGGAGACATTTAGAACCTGTATCATTATTGTGTTGAGATTTATTCTTGTTTAGGCATCTTGGGTGGATGCATAGACCGTTTCGTAAAGATGTATATATGATCACATTTTGATATGTATGTTTAGTTACTTACACATTTCATATTATGTTTTGATTGGTGGAATATAAATATTCAAGACATGTATGACATTAGCATCTTTATCAAATATGATATTCTACATTATTGAATACTTATGTTTAAGTTGTGGTTATAATGGTACCATGATTGCTGTTAAAATTCATTATTATGGTCACATATTGTAATCCAATTTTTCGTTTGTTAAACTATATTGTTCACGTAGAAGATTGTTAGAATTTCATAAATTGAACTATATAGTTTAGTTATATATATTGAATTGAATTAATTGAATATCATAATAATTAAGTAAGATAGACTAATTAATATGTGACCAAACTCTTGAGCCTAAATTGATACATACACCAATAATAGACTTTAATGGTATGAATTTTATAACTAGGTCAATGATAATGAGTCAATTGGCTTAATAGGGTTATAGTAAGGTAAATTCATACTTATACTCTAGACAAAGTTATAGTCACTCCATTGAGATTTTAAAATAGTTTTCTCTCCTTTCCTTTGTTAGGGCGTGTGAGGGATATATTTGTTATGGAAGATTTGCGTAGATGGATTTACATTAAAATATTATGTGCACATAATATTTATGAATTTATTGTTTTATATAAAATTAGATGCTTTGTAATACGATGTGCAGATCTGGTTATTGGCTAATGCATGCATCGATTTAACAAAGGATTTAATTGTGAATAATTTTAAATTTTAGAATGTAATTATATAAAATAAAATTACAAGAATTAAATTATAAATTCATGAAAATTATAAGGAATAAAACCTTTATTAACTTTAAAAATATTTTTTTAACTGAGTTGAATAATACAACTGTCATAAATTAACTTTTGTTGTAAATATTTTTGACGAAAATATTTTTGGTGATTTATGTATAAAATTATATATCAGAAAACACTTTTGTTACATAGAAGTGTTAAAATTTGGTGATACATAGAGACAATATTATATATTCAGAACATGGATTCCGATGGCTTAAGATGTAGTGGTTTTGCTTAATGACAAAGGGTTTTAATGAACCAAAAATCATTTGTTAAATTAGTTTCACATCAAGATCAGATATTGCCATATTATATTTTTTTGTCATTCTAATAGACTTTATTAACTGAAATCCAATGCTGCTTTATTTTTTAAAAGTAGAGGGTGAAACTAAACTAAATAAAAATTAAGAAAAAAAATGAAACTTGAATAATTGTTAAAGAGTAAAATATATATATATATATATTAATTTTGAATAAATCACCGTATACATCCTCAAAAATTTGAATTGACATTAAATTAATTTTGAATTTTTTTATTAATTTAATACCAAATTTTAAGGAAAAATAAATTAATTTTAATTTAATATCAAATTAAAGTAGTTACATCAAATTAAATCTAATATAATATTGTTTTAAAAATTAATATTAAATTCACGTAATTGCTTTTCCTACACCCTACTGTACCCAAGTTGTGCTCACTGCTCAGTTTGGCCTGAGGAAGAAAGAAGATTCCAGTAGACGAAACGACGAGACACGGCTACAGCCTACAGCAAGGAAGAGAGATGAGCGACGCACCGAGGAGGCAAGGCGGAAGGCCATTGCCACCGCCTCCAAGGCGCCCTGCTCTTCCTCCGCCGCCGCCTCCTTCTTCGCGCCCTCGCTTTGAACCCGTAGATCGGGAAAAGGTTCCATCTTTTTCTTGTTTACTTTTGCCAATTTAATCCGTTGGGACCGAACATTTTTAGTCTTTAATCGATTTTTTTCATTTTGATGGGTGCATTTCCAGTAAACCTAACTCTCTAATTTACATTCCACCTTTTGCAATAAGAATATGTTTGTGCAGATTCTATGATCTTTCGAGCATGAGCCATCAAAAAAACAATGACTGAAATTTCTATTATGCATTTTTCCCACGATATGTTTGAAATGAAACTTATTGTAATGTGTGCTTTTTTTCTGATTTTTTTATTGCAGACATGTCCGTTATTGCTCAGAGTTTTCACTAAGGTATGTTGTTTTGCTGACATCTAGACTATACTTGTTTTTCATTTTTCGTTTCAAAGTTACCTTTCTTCTGGAATTATTTTGGGAATTGCTTTAATTTTACAAATTGTTTTTTTTTTTTCCTTTTGGTCTTTCTCTGTCGGTGAATTTTGTCCTGGCTCTTTAATTATCCCTTAGTGGCATTGATTGATCATTGATGTTTAAGAAGTTAATTTCTTGGACAATTGAGATTTTTGTGCAGAAAAGAGAGAGAAGGTAATATGTGGCTTTGTGACGACAATAATTATTAACTGATAAGGAGCATTGTCATGCAGATATCTGGACTAGATTCAACTTTGTATTAGTTTCCATATACTTTTGGGTGATGATGTGCTGTCTTCTATATGTTCTGCAGATTGGAAATCATCATACCAGTGAAGAATTTGCAGTGAGAGGCAAGGAGCCCAAGGATGAGGTTCAAATTTATACATGGAAGGATGCAACCCTTAGAGAGTTAACTGATCTTGTATGCAGAAACCCTCTTTCTTCTTTCCGTCTTTCTGTCTGCATTTGCTTCTTGTGTAAATAAATATCTGTACATGAATGGGTATATGATCAACACCATGCCCAGCCTCAGAGTATATTGCACAGTTGTGGTGTTCTTTACATATGGTTGTCACATTTGAATTGTGTGTGTTGCTGTTGTCATTTTTAAGTTCATCTCTATTGAAAACTTGCATGGATCCATCATCTGTTGCAGCAGGAGTGGTATGAGGGGCCCGTGTTTCTGCTGTTGTTATTTATTATTTTAATCTTCATTAGCAATAGTAGGGGCATTTTTTTTTTTTTAATCTTGACATTCGTAACTTTGTAATTACATAAAGCATGATCATTCTTAAAGTTTTATGTGTTTTAAACTTGTGTCTTTGCCATAATACATGTAATGTAATCCTTGAAATTTTTTTCCCTTCTTTGTTTTATTTTCCCTTTTTCATGATTTTGCCTTAGGTTGACTGTATATTTACTGCAGGTCAAAGAAGTGGCTCCAGCTGCAAGAAGAAGGAATGCAAAGCTTTCCTTTGCTTTTGTGTATCCAGATAAACATGGCCGTTTCTTGGTGAGAGAGGTGAGTCTCTTTCTCTCTCTCTCTCTCTCTCTCTACATACACACACACACACACACACACACTTGAGTATGTGAAAGATAGTTATTCATTTTCTTTGCTATAGCTTTGCAGCCATATCTTATCATATTTGTGTATATGCTTTCCTCATGTTTGGAATGATTTTCTTGAATGAGTTATTTACATTCATAATGTGGGCATATAAGGTAGGTGGGAAATTTTTTTCCCCCCCTCTAATGAGGTTATAAATGTGATGCCTTGAGCATGTTGGATGGATTAATGGGTTTAATCATGACAAATAATTTAGAGTAGGGTTATGCCGATTAAGAAGAGGTTTGCATTTAAATTGTGGCACCAAGAAAAATAAATAAAAGGAAAAGAGGATAAAATCAGCTGCTGGATTGACAACATGCATCTAATTGTCACACAGGATACATGGTTTGTCATTTTCTGCACATTGAGGCAATATTAAGAAAAATAATAGTTGAATGATTGCTCTATTGATTGATATATATTCGGAACCCACAAATTGTTCCGCATATAAATTGATACTTAATGGAGACCTCTGACATGTTGCTCACTGTGAATCCTTGATTGCTTCATGAAGGTGGGAAAGACATTGTCCTATGGAAATGGAAGGTTAGATGATGGCAAGTCTTTAGCCGAACTCAGATTTGAGGTATAATATAAGCACTTTTTGGTAGTTTTCTATGTACATAACACTACAACCACTGTTGCTGACTAAGTTCTTATATATGCAGATTGGTGATTATTTGGATGTGGCAATTCTGTAGTGTAGATGGCTTCTGTTTGCCTTGACATTTTCTTGAGGTTGCCCTTTGGTAGATTTTCTATTTGCCTTGACAATTCTGTAGGGTACATCGTTGGCCTCTCTGAGGTCATTAGTTTAATAATAATGTTCCTCGTTTCATGGTAATATGTTGTCGTTCAAGATATAGTATGCAAAATTTGTATGGATCAAGTCCATACAAGGGCATCGCCTTGCTGGAACTAATATAAAACTTGCATATGATGCTTACTAATTTCAGATTGCTAGTATTGAGGCACATAATTAAGGCATAATTTTGTATATTATGCAATATTCTTAGTCAAAAGGGCCATTTTCAAATTGTTCGTATGAAATCAGGTGTAGCATTTTAATGTCTGTTTTGATGGACGATTGGAAAGAATGTTTTGGTTGTTAAGGATTATTAATTAAATGTCAGGTGTAGCATTTTAAAAAGAAAATAGTACGCGGGCTTCACACAGAATTTTTCTGCGCCCAAGCCTAAAGAAATTAGCATGAAAATTGTACATTGTTTCTAATTTTTTTCCTTTAAGCAATATATAATACAATTATATTGGAGGTCATTTGGTTCCAGAAGTATTGGATGAAATTATACTTCTTGGAAAGTAAAGGAATTAATAGTCATTTAGTTCACCAGTATCTGCTAAATTGGAGGAAGTTTGAATTTCTAGGAATTCTACTTCCTCCAAAATGTAGAAAGTGACTTACTCTCCTCATAAGTTCCACTTCCTGAGTCACTTTGAGATATAAAGATAAAAATATTTTCAAATTTATCCATCTATTTATTAATAGAGTTTTAAGTCAAAATTTTTTTTTAACTTTTACATTTTTGGTAATTAATGAAATATAAAATATTTTTAATATTTATTTTTATATTTTATAAAAAGTGAAAATTTTAAAATTAAATTTATATATAATTTTTAAATTAATTTTAGATTTTATTCAATATATAAAATAAAATTTGAAGAAATATGACATCAAAAAGTTACAATAGAATTTTAAAAATATTAATAAGTTTTTTTATATTTTATATATTTGAGATTATAATAATCATTTTGATAACACTTTTTAAGAAATATATAGTTGAATCAAATAACAGACAACTTGAAAAATGTGACTTTCTCGGTATCAATCAAACAATTTTCTGTACTTCTTAGAAAATGACACTTTCCAAGAAGTTTAAAAGAGAATTTACTTCTTGGAGAGTGCACTTCTTGGAAAATTGATAATTTATCATAGTATTTTATAATTTACGCATTCTTCCTGAATTCTGTTTGCGTTGTAATTCCCATTTTTCTAGAATAATGAGAAGGATTGTGTTCTCTAAAATGAGGTGCAATAACTTCCTCTTCTTGTAACTTGTAAGAATGAAACAAAGTAAACATAGAAGGTTTAATTTTGATGTATTCCCTGTTTTTGGTGATAGTGCAATTTGATAGATCGGATTTTTAAAAATCAGTCAGAAGTTTTTTCACTTTTTTTAGTTGACTTAATAAGTTTATATGTAATAAAAAAAATCAATAAAGAAGTAATTTATCATCTAATTAACTAAAATATCATTAGTTTATTTTATTTCTTTTAATTTTTTAATCAATTATGGGTTTATATTTATAGTGCACGTTAGTTATTATTTATTTTTTAATAGATTTATATAAATTTTTATTTATGATACTATTTTGATTATTGATTTTATCATTTTAGCTGATTGACAATTTTTCTGGTTCATCACATGATTTGATTTTTAAAAAATGATTTACAATATAAATGATTTTTTACATTTATTATTGGTAAATAGAGTAAAAAAAAAAAATCTTAGGTTTTGTGAGTTTCACATATTAAGGGTTTTTTTTTTTTTTTTTTGACAAAAATGAAATGAGAAAAACAAAGGTTTGAATCGATGTTATAATGCATTTATTATTGGTAAACAGAGATTTACAGATATAATCAACTTTTTTTCCCTTCTTATATAATGCACTTCTACTCCAAAGTATGTTTGGTTTAAATGCAAGTGAGAGATCTTTTGAATACGAAGAACTTTTATTTGATTCATGCCTACAAAAAATAGTTAAAAATCAGTTGAGGACCAATAAATTCTCAAATTTAAAAAAAAAAATAGTAAACATTATATTTGAAATTGAAATATTTTGCTAATTTTCATATTTTCCAGTTTTCTAGACCAGCAGCAAATACAATTTTGTGTAAAAAGAGTTATTTTTCTACAAAAAATTTATACTCATGCATGATGAAAATAAATCGAGAGGATTCTTCCTTTAAAAATGATGGAAAATAGTGAAAAGAAAGTTATGCTGTTTTATTTTGGGAGACGAAAAGGATGTTATATTAAGTATCAATCCTAAAAAATTTAATAATCTAATTTTTAAATAGTTTATTATAGTACATGTATGCAAGTATTTTTTTTAAATTAATTAATTGACTTTAAATCTTTTGTGAAATTTTTTATAAAATTATTTATTAATTTATGTGGTGAAATAATTAATGATTTAATATTAAAACTTATACTATTCATGATTGCTGCACGGTACTTGTTAACATATATTAAGATTTTTGTTCAAAATTATTAATTATCCAACCTAACCTTATAAGTCATTAAAAAAAACTTAACTACGGTGAATGTATTTAAATTGTATGCATTATGTCTATTAAAAATAAATATCATATTTTTTATTACGTATTAATATATTATTTTTTCTTTATTTTTTAACGTGCTCTTGATTTTCTTCATCCTCCTGGCCAAAAGGCCCCATATGAATAGCAACAAATGAGTCATTTTTTAAATTTAAACTAAGTAAAGGGGTGAAATTGGAAATAGGCTTATCAAGACAGATTGCCAGGAAGTTGGGTAACCCATTAAGCTGTTTGAACCACTGATATTAAAGATAGAGCAATCTAATGAATTATATTGCAACACGTGTTCAAGGTATCTGTACTTCGGATTTTACTCAAGGTATTGTAGAATTGGGACAACGCTTTGGAAGCCAAGATAACGACGTCGTTTGACCTTGCATACCGTTATTGAAGAGACAGATTAAAATCACATAATTGCAAATTGATAGAGACAGACGCAGCAATGAAAAACCATATATTATAAATAATAAAACTAACAGAAAGTGACAGACGAAACAGAAAGAAAATACAAAAAAAAAAAAAAGGGAGCATAAAGAAAAACAAAAGCAAATCCCAGAGAGAAAGAAAGAAAAAGAAAAGCACCTCTCTCTCTCCACCTTTCTTCTCTGTGCTTTGCTTGGCGCTATCGGCAACGAGATTGACGCATTGATTCACGACCTCTCTCTTTCTATCTCTTCTTTCTCTCTCTTACATTGCCTCTGTTGAAGCGTGCTGCAATTCAAAGTTCGAAAAATCAGCTTCTGAATCTCTCTCTCTCTCTCTCTCTCTCTCTCTCTCTGCTTCACACTCCATCTTTCCTCAGTTTGATGGATTTCGAGTAGCATTACATTAGAGCGTAAACCCTCAAACTTGGTTCAGATCCACTCTTTCTCTCTTCAAAGGGTGTATTACCCTCACTATCGCTTTCTGACACTTTCTCTTTTGTTTTTGTTAAGGATTTGATTTGCAATGGCGTTGAGGCGAAGGTTGTTTGGTGCTGGTGTCGGCAGGAGTAGTAATAGAAGCAATGGATTGCCTCCCCGTCTCCTGGGTTGCATTCTTCTCTGCCTTATTGCGCCTGCGATTTTGTTATTATCTCGTGGGATTCACACTGGTGCTGGTTAGTTTTTTTGTTTCTTGATTCTCTACATGAAATTGGTTCTTGGGTATCGATCTATCTAGCATTTTGATTAGCATTGTCTTTATTTCTTTACTTGGGAAGAGCTTTCTTTAGTTCTATGACAGTCTGCTTGCTCATAAGGGCATCTTCTCATTATTTCACTCCTATTGGAGGGTTTAAGATGATAGAAGGCTATGGCAGTCGCGAATTATGCTTAGCTAGTGCTTAAATGTCGCTGATGTTTATGTTTTTGACTCAACGATAATTTCTAAGCTGGAATATAATCTGAAATCTTAATTGTGTTATTGTCTTTTGCTTCTATTCAATTGTCTGGGAACTAGTTTTAGCTCTCTTCATTGCCTTGCATATTGGGCTTCTTCATTTGAGATTTGCAAGTTTAGCGAGTCCTTGATATGATGTTGAGGTAAGGCACAAGGTGGTGTAGTGTTAACTTTTCTTTAGTGCATTAGCCTTTTACTTTCTTTCTTTCTTTCTTTCTTTCTTTTGAATTTATAGCCACCCGCATGTCTTGAATAAGGGTAAACCTCAAGAAAGTGATGTGATATGGAAAATTATGGAGAATCTTTCTTCTTTGCTTTTCCCTTGGAGATATCATGGCTTTGTAGAATTAGCAAACAGAGGAAGTGCATTGTGAACACAGTTGAAGAAGAGAAATTTAGTTTGAGCTGATTAGGGAACTAGCCAACATGGAGGTTCAAGTTTTAGTGTTAACAAGGTTTGGAAAGAGAAAATGATGAGGAGTAATGTGTTATTATGTTAATGCTGATATTGTTTCTGACGAGCATGATAATGTTATGCTTTCTAAATGTGTAAATGTCACAACTCACAACAATTTGGAACAGTGTCTGGCTTGTTTGTGCTCCTTATATTGGGTGATACGAGTATTTCAAAGAAGCAGGAGAATATATCTGTGCCTCTATTCTCCTTTTACAGAAAAAAAAAGAAAAAAAACCACATACTTTTTATCTCTCTACCCAAATGCCACAATGCCTGCCATAGTGCTCTCTGATGATGCCGTACTCATTGATAAGAATGAGAGGAAGAAGCAAAAGATAAAGAACCAAGCTTTGATTGAAGCATCAGAAAACGATGCTTCTATTCGAAAGAAGAGCAAAAAAGGTTTGGAACTTTCTGATTTAGAGCAAAATTGTGTTTTCAAAGGTGAAGAAGAAGGAGAAGGGTAATAAGCGTAAAGCTACAGATTTTGAGACTCTGATGGATGGTGATGAAGATAATAGTGTGACTAGTTTGGAGCTGGTTGAGCCTGAGAATTTGAAAGCGGATAAGAGGAAGAATAAAAATGCAATGTTGGAGGAAGTTGAATTGGAAAAGCAAGAAGTTGAGAAGGAGGAGGATTCCAATACAATTACTAACATCAGGATATCAGAACCACTGAGGACAAAGCTGAACGAGAAGGGAATTGAATTGCTTTTTCCCATTCAAGCTATATGACTTTTGACACCATTCTCAATTACTCACCCATCTACACCCCGTCTTTTGCTTATGGAGTCCTGACGAGATTCTTGCATGAGGAGAAGTTTGAGGCAGTGAAGGGTCTTACTCTCACTGCAGAGAGAAACGGTGCTGTATTTGATGTGTCGGCTGAAGATTTAGATACATATCTTGCTGGTCAGGAAAATACTGCAAATGTAAGCTTAGAGGTTATTAAAGTGTTGGCATGCTAGCAAGAGAGTGACCAATCAAGAGGGGATAGATTTTGGTGGCAGTCATTGCGGGTTTGGTGGAAGAGGTGGCCGGAATGGTGGATTTAGAAATGATAGGTTTTCCAGTGGTGGAAGAGGTTGTGGTGGTGGCAGGGGAGGAAAAAAGATGGTAAAAGGAGAGTAGAGTGCCAAGTGTTGAAGATCACTAAATTAATATTGACAAGAGAATATGTAATCAGATAGTCTACATGTGCTTCCATTGTTTTCTCAACACTATAAATAATTATTGTACAAGTTCAGTCAAAGCTTTGCTTACTCGGTTTATGCCTGTGTTTGTCATCTATACTGGTGATGTAGATTGGAGAACTTCTCTATATGCCATCCTTGTTGCATCATTGGTTGATGCATAGCTCAACCTTGTTTTTCTAGTTCATTAGTTTATGAAGGTCATGTCATAACTTCTACAGAATCCTTGATTTTTCTGTTGGCTGCCTCTATGAGGGTCTAGATTGATTCAGCTCTCTTGATGGTGATGTCATCCTATACAAGTGTAGCACAGCAATAGATTGATGATGCTAAAGCTATGAGGGAGATTTATTGTTTTTGTTTCTTTTATATTTACAATTATCTAAGCGAAGGAGAAAAGTAAATTTAGTACATACTCCATTCACTCATGTCTTTGTCTGAGGATCTTCCTGCAACAACAACAACCAAGCCTTTTCCCATTTGATGGTGTTGGCTACATGGGTCACTTTGAATTATTTCCATATCTCCTTAAAAATTTGTGGGTTATATAGAAGTTACAGATTACAGGTTTTGGGGAAGTTTTAAAGTTGAATCAAGAATATGGATATTTGCATGCATGCCAAGGCCCCAGTTGTTGAGAGTCAATCATACTTGGGCAATAAAAACAATGTTTGCTCCATTAACATTTGATTTAATGATGCTTTAGGCTCTCCTGGAATAGGAAACTTACTGCAGAAGTGTATTTATGATTCCTATGATGTGGTATATTGAAACTGGTGTTAGGGCATTGTAAATGGTGATACCCAATTTTTTAGTGTCACCTATCATAGCAAGTGACAAAAGCTGTTCACTTGCTATTCTACTTAGAAAGTTGGTGAATGTGTTTTTTAAGTTGCACTAGTCAAGGCTCTGCATTTGGTAAAAGCTGACCTTTGCAATTTTGCAGGATCCTGTAGGTTGATGTAAAAAGAATGATTATAAGCATCATGTTCTTTTAAAGGAATAGGGATAGGTCATAACCTAGCCTTTTATTTTCTCTCGTTTTATTATAAAGATTTGGTAACAACAATCTTGATTTTTAGCTTATTTATGAAGGTGCGGATCATTGGGGGTATTGTTGTGTTCCAGTTGCTTTCTGCCCCTCCTTTGGATGGATTCCTCCTAGGTTTCAATTGCATATCTGTCTGGTCTTCTGTGACAATTGATTGGGATTTTGTGTGCTTGAGCCTTGATCAATGTTATGATCATTTGCTTCTGTAAGAAATCCCTTTCTGCCATGGTTTCGAATTATCTGGTTTCACAGTCCTGTAAGCTGTTAATTTTGACACTTACTCTATATTGTTGGGCTTCTTTTATCTTTCTTTTACAACATTTGTTTTGTGTTCTTTTCGTTTGTGTTATTTATTCAGGTAATATGGTATGCTTCCCATTGTAATATCTGAGCTGTTCTTCTATTCACCATTTGCAGTGTATTCTTTCTTACTTTTGTGCTGGTTTATGTTTTATATTTGTCATGTATAATGCTGGAAGGATGGTTTTTCTTTCTTGACTTGTCACCATTTTTTTCTTTTTTTCTTTTTTTTTTTAAATTTCCATCATGCATGTTGTGGCAAATAGTGCAAATTGTGAGTTGGAGATTCAACTCAATAGTAGAAGGATTGATCCAGTTATCATTAGACAATTTTTTTTGTTTATCAGTTTCAGAGGGTTTTTTTTCCTGCAGTAAATGGGGTGAGATAGTACTGCAGTGTGTTTTTTGGCCAGAAATGCTCAGGATTTTAAATAGAAAGTAGGAACTATTATTTTTAGGTCTGTCCTTGGTTAGCATTGCGTTTTGGGCTCTGTTTGGTCTTCATTTCATGGTTTCATTAAAGAAAAAATGTTTCCTTGAAAGATAATCTGGCAAGTTGGAGATTTTATTCTAATTAATAATGTTATATAGTTCTTCCCTGTTCTAATTTTTCACTCTTTTTTTTTCTTAAGGAGCAAATTTTATTTGCTTTTTTATATTCCTTTCCTCTCATCAATTAAAATGTTGTTCAGAACAAACCAAAAAAATAAAGGTTGACAGTGTCATAATTTTGTGGTTAAAACACTCAATTAATTTTTGTTGCTTTGTACTGTTAGGATATGCTTAGTGACAAAAAAGGTGTAGCATAATGAAATCGGAGTAGATTTTCTTCTAGAGAGTGACGAGACTGCAATTGATAGGTTTAGTGATTCAGCGAATACATAATTCTCTGTTGCATGACATCCAACTGGCAAGAATTAAAATGCAGTTGGAAAGTATCTCTCTCATTTATTTTCTTGTCCTGTGCCCAATCCATCCAAAAGAGTAAAATAAATAAAAATGAGAGGAGAAAATCCATATCAAGGCCTACACGAATTATCTTTATATACAATATATGTTTAGTCTAATTACTTTAAATGCATCATGCAGATGAAGATGATATTACAACTTTTTCAAGCAAGCAGGTAGCCTAACTTATGCATTTGTGGGTTTACTACTTACATCTATATATACTGGATACAGCTTCTAGTTGTTTTCATTATTCACATTGAAGAAAGTTGGTGACTGGTGCAGGTTACCAAATGGAGAGAATGGCAGGCACTGCAGGACTTCAAGTCTCTTTTCTCAAAAGAGGTAGGTGTAGGTGGTAGCTGATGGGGATATGTTCTTGTTTCATATATCTCTCATTTCTGTCGTTGTGGTAAGATTTTACTTCCTGGGTTTCTGATTTATATTACATTTTAGGTCCTTGATATTGTTGTAGCCAACACAAATGATATCGGGCCTTTGAGTCTTGACAACTTCCGGAAAAACAGTATGTCTGCATCATGGACAGCTGTTGGGGTAGAGTTATCTAATGCTACGTCTGAGGTTAGAACGACTGATGTTCTTCTGTATGAAATTTGTCCACGCATACTTTTGTTCCAGAAGAATATTCTTAGTTCATTGCTGTTGATCAGTTTTCTGTTTTGGATTTTTATTTAAAGATAAACCAACAAACAACATATGTTAGACAAGGACAATCGACAGTGAAGGAAGATAGATCATCAGGTGGTATCACGTTCTATATTTAACTTCATATGCTGACGATGCTGGTTTGCTTTTGTTTCTCATCTGATGTTATATTATTACAGATGATCATGCTCAATCAACTGGCAATCCTGATCAGCTAGCTCGAAGGGTAAGTATTGTTCTTAAATATTTTTCATGCTAAATGGAAAACTGTTCAATCTGGAGCAATATTTCAATGATGGAATATTTTTTCATTTTCCTTATAAATCTTTCCTGTAGCAATTGATAGAGAAAAGGCGTGGAAAGCGTGCTGCTCAGTTGGTAAAGCAGGATGATGAGGCCATTGTGAAACTTGAAAATCAGGCTATTGAACGCTCCAGATCAGTTGATTCAGCAGTTCTTGGTAAATATAACATTTGGAGGAAAGAAACCGAAAATGAAAATGCTGACAATACTGTGCGGTTGATGCGAGATCAAATCATCATGGCTAGGGTATATTTGAGTATTGCAAAGATGAAGAACAAACTTGACTTGTCCCAAGAACTACAGGCTCGGCTTAAAGAGAGTCGCCGTGCTTTAGGTGATGCAACTTCAGATGCTGACCTGAATCGCAGGTAGGAAGCTATTGTCTGTTTAATTTTTCTGGTGTACAAACACATCCTTCTATTTCTCTTGTGATTGAATTTTCTAACTTATCTTTGCTAATCAAATGTATAATTCATTTTTAGTGCACATGAGAAAATCAAGGCTATGGGCCAAGTTCTTTCAAAATCAAGAGAACAATTGTATGATTGCAAGTTAGTAACTGAGAAGTTGAGAGCCATGCTACAAACAGCTGATGAGCAAGTTAGGAGCTTGAAAAAGCAGAGCACTTTCCTTAGTCAGCTGGCTGCCAAGACACTTCCAAATGGAATTCACTGCTTATCTATGCGCTTAACAATAGATTACTACCTCCTTCCTCCTGAAAAGAGGAAGTTTCCTGGGAGTGAGAATTTGGAGAATCCCAATCTTTATCATTATGCTCTCTTCTCAGACAATGTATTGGCTGCATCTGTTGTTGTCAACTCAACTATTAAGAATGCCAAGGTGACTTGGACTTGCCTTCTGCTGTACCAGTGTGTGTGTGTGTGTGTGTTTGTGCGCGTATGTCGTGTGCAATCTTCCTTTTCAAGATGGTCATTGTTTTCGGCTAATACAGTAGGGCCTGTGTTATTTGCATGTAGGATATGTTGCAAGCCAAATTATTAAATAACTCTGCTTTCATTGACTTAATAACGAAGTGATGTTCTTGTCTTATATATTGCAGGATCCTTCAAAGCATGTTTTTCACCTTGTTAGTGATAAACTTAATTTTGGAGCCATGAACATGTGGTTTCTGCTGAATCCTCCTGGGACAGCTACAATACATGTTGAAAATGTGGACGAGTTTAAGTGGCTGAACTCATCCTATTGCCCAGTCTTGCGGCAGCTTGAATCTGCTACAATGAAAGAGTATTATTTCAAGGCAGGTCATCCAACCACACTTTCTTCTGGGGCTTCAAATCTGAAGTACAGGAATCCTAAGTATCTTTCAATGCTAAACCATTTGAGGTTCTATCTTCCACAAGTTTATCCAAAATTGGATAAGATCCTCTTTCTTGATGATGACATTGTTGTTCAGAAGGATTTGACTGGATTGTGGGATGTGGATCTTCAAGGCAAAGTAAATGGTGCAGTCGAAACATGTGGTGAGAGCTTTCACCGGTTTGACAAGTATCTTAACTTTTCGAATCCTCATATTGCAAGAAACTTTGATCCAAATGCTTGTGGTTGGGCATATGGGATGAACATCTTTGATCTGAAGGTTTGGAAAAACAAGGACATCACTGGTATATATCACAGGTGGCAGAATATGGTGAGCATTTCAACCCACATTGGCTTACACCTTCTGTCCCTTCTCTTAGATGCACAGTAACATTGTTTTGATGTAGATGACAATTATCTTTAACTGACCACTGTTTTTTTGTTATTGACTCTAGAATGAAGACAGGACACTTTGGAAACTGGGGACATTACCTCCAGGGCTAATTACATTTTATGGGCTGACACATCCATTAAATAAATCATGGCACGTACTTGGTTTGGGGTACAATCCAAGTCTAGATCGATCAGCAATTGAGAATGCTGCCGTTATACACTACAATGGCAATATGAAGCCGTGGTTAGAGATTGCAATGACAAGGTATCGGTCTTATTGGACCAAGTATGTTCAATTCAATCATCCTTATCGTCAGCACTGTAAACTAAGTGAATGATTTTTGATAGATAGGTTCTAAGCTGCAGTTAAGAATACTGTTTTACCCCACCCCCTCACTCCCCTTGCTTGCCAATCTCAACTCAAGGGCCTTGTCAGAATGGTCAAGTGTCTCTAGGAAGGGATAGGGTCAACGCTTTAAGCTGTATTTAGCCGTCATCGTTCTCTTATTCCTTATCATTGATTCTCGTTTGCAATTCATTTGATTTGTTTACACCATCCTCACCCATTTGAAGCAAGGAAATAATACACCTGGTTGACTTCTGAAACCTTCTCATTGTATCATACTCTCTGAAACCAAGACAGGAATAGAAACTGAATATCAACTTTTGTATTCTTTAGACATAGCTTTGTTGTTCACTTCGAGACTTTATCTGATAATTCCATTTGCTGTTCGTCTGTGGAATCACACGAATGCTTCAAGAATTACAGTTTCTTTATTAATTGCTACAGTGGAGAAATATCTACACTATATTTCCATTTTCCCTTTGTAGTGGAAGTTGCCCATGTGTGCTTGGCTGATGATTAATGTAACCATGGTCTATTTTGGCTTCTGGGCCATATTTGCATGTTTATAAGAGTGCATGTAGTAGTATCTTGTATGTTTGTTTTTGCCACCAACGCGATAAGGCCATTTTGAGGTGAAATATGACAATTCAGGTGTTGGTGGGCCATAATCTCAACCATTTCATGTAAAATTATATAAATTAACTACGAGGTGTTTTGAATATAAGTTAATAGTTCATAATAATAAAAATGTTATTGCTTTGAATTTTTTTATTATTTTTTAAAAAATAAAAATTTTCTTTTTTCTTTTAATTTTTAATGACCCAATACTAAGAAAATGTAAAGTGATCCAGAAATAAGGGGCATTATTATTGGCCTCGGTTTTCTGAAAGATTCATGTTATGGTTATACAAAGGGCATGTGAGTTGACAAATCATTGTGTGATATAGTAACCTAGGGTTTGGATAATTTACTGAAGCCTTTAAATTTAAATCTGTGCCGTCAATGAAAAAAAGAAAAAGAAAAATTCTATGAATTGAGTATCTCTGATGTGATTATTTCTTTTTAATAAAAAGATGATATACGCCAAAACTAGTCATAGTATTGTGCAATTTTAGCCGAAAGAAGAAATGAAACCTCATAAAGTGTGCAAAGTACCATTCCAAATCCGATTGAAATCTCCAAAAGTTTGATAATCTGTACTTGTATATCTCTTCTGCTTTCTTGTTTTCATGCAAAGTATGCTATCTCTTAATCATTCTTTTTCACATATCCATAAGGTGATCTCCAAAATCTCCCCACTTGGGTAAACATGTTTATTTCTTTGTCCTTCCATTTATGTGCATAGGAAATTCCTACTTGCACTTATTACACATGATTACAATCATAATTATATACATAATATAATTTAAATTAAATTAATTTGATTTATTTTAAAATAAATGAGATTAATTTAACCGTGTATGATTGCAAGATTTTCTAAGCAATATGGATGAAATGACGAACCAATTTGTCGGGTGTGTTATTGTGAGTCCTTATCCCAATTAGCTGTATGAAATGACAAACCAACTTAAGCTACTTTTTGAAATGCTCCTATTTTGTTTCCTTTTCTTTCCCAACTCAATCTTGTCCCCCACTATATGCTGTACTGTATTACACAATTAGAAACTGGATTCGCATCATCATTCTTTTTTTTTTTTTTTTCTATCACGTTGAAAAGATATACATACAAATTTTTTTTGTGAATCCTATTATACATAAAAAAAAAATTTATAAAAAAAAAATGAGAACATCCAAATTCAACTAAAATGAAAACTCTTCTAGTTCAATATGTATGGACGCAAAAGTGGAGAAAACTGGTGTAGATCTTATTTGTTTGTCTTTAGATCCAGAATCTTGTTGATTGAAATTATATTATCACTTCTCACTTATTTGTTTGCGTGAGAAAGTGAAATGAATAGTTAAAATGAAAAGATCTCCAACTTTTCTTGGAACATGACTACTGTTGTATATCACAAACTATGATCTTGTAGGCTCCCAATAATCTTTGCACTTGCAAAAAGTCAGAGATTGGAATACTCTTGTTTGCTGATTTTGAGATTTTTTTTTCCCTTCATATTTGGTTGGTGATAGGGAGATTATGACTAATTTTGTTATTTATATTTTGGATTATACAAATCCAACAAAGCAATACATTGATGGTTATAAAGAGGAGCACCTGTATTTAGATCTTCCACCACCCCAGAATTACTGCATCTTTATATTATGGAAAAACTTTCATTTTTTTTTAATCAAAGTACATCCATAGTCAACATATTATCAATTTAAAATTAGAAGTAAAAAATAAAGATTGGGTGTGCTCACATCTGCACTCTGTACGTCTAACTTGCATTCAAGCATAGCCTTATAAAGCTAAAGTCCATCCATAATCAAATATCATTTATGTTTATATATTTGTATTTCCATTCATTAAAAATGAGGATAATACTTTCGTATGCACTCGAAAATCTTGCGAATTTTAATGGAAGTTTAACATAAAAGTTATGAAAGTAATTTTTATATAAAAAAATTTTCACAAAGAATTATAAGTGTGTATTAATTTTACATGTAAAAAATACTCAAAAATTATAATTCTATCTTTCAAAGTTTCATATGAAAATTTTTAAAATTTTTTTCTTATGTTTATATAAAAATTACAACTTTTAATAAAAAAGTTATAAAAAATATAAATTTTTTATAAAAATTACAAAAAATACACATTAGTATGTATATTTTTCACAAAAATAATAAAGTGAAAATCGATACATATTTTTCCAAGTATATATCAAGCATAACTCCAACAAAAAAGGGTAAATAACATTTTTGTGTTTTTTTCTTGTACACTACTTGATGAAGTATTTTAGGTAGGGTTTAGTATATCACAAAGTAGGGTTTGAGAATTACTTTCTAAAGATAGTATGCAAAAGACAGATTTGATTGTTTTCTATTTGTGTGCTTTTCTTCTTTATTCCTTTTCATTATTCTTATCACAAAGTCAACGACAAACTTTATTGGCCAGATTTCACTAATCATATAATTATATAAAAGATACCCTCAATAGTTGGTATTGCAGTTTTGTCCCATTGTTGTTTATATTATTTTGTGCACAACTTCATATATTTTCTTTTTTGTTGTCATAATTAAGAGAAACTAGTTATATTAGATGAAACAATCGAAAAGGTTCCACCGGATTTTAAAATTCGAAGCACTAATTATCATATTTCTTTTTTTTTTTTACAAATAATAATTATCATCTTTAGTGCACAAAAAATAAAAAAAAAATGAAAAAGTTTATCTGAACCTATGAAATATCTTTTACGAATACCCTCATATCAACTTAAGGAAAAACTTAATTTACTTTCATACACACTTAGGGCCTGTTTGGTACGCTGTATAAGATAAGGCCTGATAGTATAAGGCCTGATAGGATAAGGCCTGATAGTATAAGACCTGATA